>OX439367.1:2500-114953 GCA_949319445.1 Mythimna lalbum | reverse complement strand
CAAATGTCAACGAAAGTTGTTTTTTTCATTCGAGAATTTTTTAACGTTTATATATTCATTTCTGGACCCATTTTTGGATAATTATACTGTAATAGCAACAAGAAATAGATTACATACCTAATAAAAACTTAATGAAATCAATCAATCATTGTAAAAACCACCAAGAAGAAAAATGTTAACCGGACAGATGACAGATGTCATTATCAAGAATATATACCTACATAATGAAATGGAATTCCGATTGAGAAAATAGCTATGTTGACGAGAGCAGCAGCCCGTCGCGCACGCCTTTCACCCCCGGACTCGCCGCTCAGCTCCGCCTCGCCGCCGCCGGACCCCGGATCACCAGTGTCACCGGCGGCTGCAGTCGCGTCGAGCTCGAGCGACGAGTATTTCTCCCCACCGACGTCGCCAACACCTGTACGTCGGCCAGGGAGAGGCCGGCCACCGAACGGCTTGGGACTTAGGGGCCAACCGGCCCCGAGCCGGGTCCCCGCTGCCGGTGGTTGTGTGCAGCGCATGAAATGGACTCAATCCATGAATGAGAACGTCATGCGCGCATATTACGGGTCTACAGAGGGGGGAACCAACCTCACTGCGTACCGTGTTAGAATGCTGTCTCTGTTTCAGGACCTTGAACCAACCGTTGACGTCTCGGCGCAACGATTGTCGGATCAGGTGCGGGTTATTCAACGCAACCACAGGTTGGACGACGCCGCACTTGATCGGCTGCGCTCAGAGGTACTAAGCAACCCTATCGTCTCGACACCGACACAGATACAAACCGCGGGACCATCGACTTCTGTCACGTTCACGCCGCGGTATAATCATGTTGAGGATGAGGCAGATGATAGGGTTGACAGAGTAAGTAGCCAGTGCAATGATAGATTGAGGAGCGCACTGGAGGATGCGCTTCGCGAATATAGATCGACTCCGACTGAACTTAGGCCCCGTTTACCTCGGTTGCCTATGCACAAAAAAAATAGGGCACTAGTGTGTGCTCTGGACTCGTTGCTTAACAATGTTTTTGAGAGCAGCGAGAGCCTCCTTGATACGCACTCCATCCTGTACTGTGGAGCTGTTGCGGCATGTCGTCTTGCTAATGTAAAGTTCCCATGTTACAGTATGGCTACACGACCAGCGCCAGCCGCTCCAGCCTGGCAGTGCAGAATCGAGAGGCGTATTGATGAGGCCAGAGCACTCATTGGCAAACTATACTGCTTCAGGGAGGGCAACACACGTCCACGTGTGATGCGTTTCGTGAGACGAGCGTTTTCGGGGACTGAAATAAGTCCCCGAGAATACATGTTACGTGTCACGGAACGCATCGACTTCCTGAAGCAGAAAGTTTGTGCATGGGCCAATCGCATCCGGCGGTATAAGCGACGGGTCGATCGGTATTTGCAGAATCGCATGTTCCAGAGCGATGAGAGGTGGGTGTACAGAGCTTGGGAGCGACCTGAACAAAGTGTGACTGACGGGCTTCGTCCGGACAGTGCTACCACGAATACATTCTGGCGTAGCATCTGGTCGGAGCCCGTATGTCACCATGAAGGTGGCTGGATGCGTGTTGTTGAGCGCGTGTGCGATGCTATACCAGAAATGGATAAAGTTTTCATCACCCCATTAGATGTGGCCAGAGCAGTTCGTCCGTTACCAAATTGGAAGTCTCCAGGACCGGACGGACTGCAAAATTTCTGGCTTAAGTGGTATAGCAGCTCACACGCGATTCTGGCGTCACAATTCCAGTCATCCTTAGAGTCTGGGTCGCTGCCTGAGATTTTAACAACTGGTGCCACCCACCTGCTCCATAAGACAGGTAGTACCGCGGACCCCAAGAACTATAGACCGATTACATGTTTGTCGACGGTCTATAAACTTCTTACATCCATCCTGAGAGTGAAAATTAATCTACACATTGAGAACCACTCAATTATGTCTGCCTCTCAGAATGGATGTAGGAACGGGTCACGCGGCACTAAGGAGCTACTCCTCATAGACATGGCCATAAGCCAACAGGTTCGTCGATCCCGTAAGGATCTGTCGACATGCTGGATAGATTATAAGAAGGCCTACGACTCTGTTCCACATACATGGCTCATGAAGGTGTTGGAGTTGTATAAAATAGATGCAACTCTACGCACCTTCCTTGAGTCATGTATGAGGCAATGGAAAACGGTCCTTTGCTATCCAGGATGTCGACCGATCCAGGAGAATGATGAACCAATATGGATTAAACGGGGAATATTTCAGGGCGACAGTTTGAGTCCACTTTGGTTTTGCTTAGCCCTGAATCCTCTAAGCACGTTGCTGGAGGATTCAGGCCTGGGCTATCGGTTGAGAAGAGGTGGTCAGGTCCTATCTCACCTGCTTTACATGGATGATCTGAAACTCTTTGCCCACAACAATTCGCAACTGATGGAACTACTGAAAGTAACTGAAACTTTCAGTAGTGCCATCAGGATGGAATTTGGTGTGGATAAATGTGCAGTCATGCATGTAAGGCGAGGGGAGATAGTAGAATCCGAGGGAATTCAACTCTCGGATTCTATTCACCTTAGAACCCTCTCCTCGACCGAAACTTATAAGTATTTGGGTATGTCGGAAGCGTTAGGCATTAACGTCGCTGACATGAAGCAAACGTTGAAGGAGCGCTTCTTTGGCCGCCTGAAGAAGGTTTTAAACAGTCTTCTATCGGGCGGAAATAAGGTGCGCGTCTTCAACGGTTGGGTCATGCCGGTTTTAATGTACTCTTTCGGCATACTCAAATGGACTCAGACTGAGTTAGACGCCCTGGATAGGCGGGTCCGTACATTGCTGACCGCAAATCGGATGCATCACCCACGATCTTCGGTGATGAGACTGTACATCCCTCGGAAGTGTGGAGGTCGTGGCTTTTTGAACGCAAAGACTCTACACAACCGCGAGGTGTGCAGCCTCAGAGAATACTTTCTAAAAACCGACGTGGGTATGCACCGCGATGTGGTCGCAGTGGACAAGGGACTCACCCCGTTATCCATGGCTAAAGAGAACTGGCGCAAACCTGTGGTACTTACTATTGATGACCGCAAGGAAATATGGAAAGGCAAGGAGCTTCACGGACGCTTTTTTCGGGCTCTTCATGGGCCTGATGTAGATTTTTTGGCGTCCGTGGCTTGGTTACGGTTCAGCAACCTCTTCGGGGAAACTGAAGGTTTTGTCTGTGCGATAATGGACGAAGTTATCTTGACGAAAAACTACCGGAGACATATTATGAAGGACGGGACGATTGACGTGTGTCGGGCATGCCATCGTCCGGGTGAGTCTATCAGACATATTATCTCTGGTTGTTCTCGTCTAGCTAACGGCGAGTACTTGCACAGGCATAACCAAGTAGCCAGGATTATTCACCAGCAACTTGCTTTTAAATATAACCTAGTGGATTCTGAGGTACCGTACTACAGGTATGTGCCCGACCCAGTTCTTGAAAATGACCATGTCACGTTGTACTGGGATCGGTCTATCATCACTGACCGGACTATTGTAGCCAATAAGCCGGACATAGTGGTGATAGACCGATTAGCGCGCCGCGCAATGATAGTCGATGTCACCATCCCACATGACGAGAATCTCGTGAAAGCTGAGAAGGAGAAACAAATGAAATATCTCGACTTAGCTCACGAGGTTGTCGACATGTGGAATGTGGACTCAGCTATCATTGTACCGATTGTCGTGACCGCCAATGGCCTCATAGCCAAAAGCTTCGACGACCATCTGTCGAAGCTGTCGTTGCGCGGTTGGATCAAGGGCCTGATACAGAAGGCAGTACTCCTCGATACGGCTCGCATTGTGAGGAGGTTCCTGTCTCTGGAGCCCTAACCACCGGTAGCTTGGACCCTGCTCCCGACATCGGTGGACAACTATTTTTTGTATTTTTAAATGTTTTTTTTTTTATATTTGTTTTAAGAAATATTTAAAAATATCAAAAATATGTATAATGGAAAAATAAAGAAAATATAATAATAATAATAAAGTCATTACAACGCGACAGATTTCAATTAAAAAAGGCATCTATCAAGGTGACTCACTTAGCCCCTTGTGGTTTTGTCTCGCCCTAAATCCTTTGTCTCATTTGCTTCACAAATGTAGGGCCGGATATTGCCTCAAACATACTACAGAGGAAACAACAATATCACATCTCATTTACATGGACGACATCAAGTTGTATGCAAAAACAGAAAAAGATATGAAGAAACTAGTAGACATTACAACAGAATTCAGTAAAGATATTAATATGCAATTTGGTTTAGATAAATGTAAGACACTCCATATTGTGCGAGGCAAGGTACAACCCGGAGATTACGTAGTAAATGATACAGATGCTATAACAGCAATGGAACCGACTGATCTATATAAATATTTAGGGTACGCACAATTAAAAGGACTCGATCATGGTAGGATTAAAAGTTCATTAATTACAGAATACAAGAGAAGACTTAATGCCATATGCAACACTAAACTTTCTAGTAAAAATCTCATTAAAGCTATAAACACATTTGCTATCCCCATACTAACATACTCATTTGGAGTTATAAAATGGACCAAAACAGATACAGAGCAATTAGAGCGAACTACACGCACGACACTTACAAAATATAATAATTTACACCCTAAATCAGCTATAGAAAGGTTAACCATTAAACGACAGTATGGAGGGAGAGGCCTTATAGACATCCAAAATCTTTGGCAGAAACAGGTTAGTCGACTACAAACATTCTTTTATACAAAATCTCACACTAGTAGCATTCATAAAGCCATAGTAACAAACGATCATAACTACACTCCACTTAATTTAAATAAACAGATCGAGGTAGGAAGTACTACCAATGAAGACCCGCAGACACAGAAAATTGAAGACTGGAAAAAGAAAGTACTTCACGGCCGTCACCCTCACGACCTAGAGCAATCCCATGTTAATAAATTAGCGTCCAATAAATGGTTGAAAATAGGTAACTTATTCCCAGAAACGGAAGGGTTTATAATAGCTATTCAAGATCAAATAATTAACACAAAAAATTACAGAAAGTATATAATTAAAGATCCTACAGTAATAAATGATAAATGTCGCAAATGTCACACCCAGCCAGAAACCATTCAGCACATTACTGGCGCCTGCACAACACTCACGCAGACCGACTACACGCATAGACATAATCAAGTTGCAAATATAATTCATCAAAAACTAGCTCTCAAATACACACTCATACCAAACACTAACACTCCCTATTATAATTATGTACCACAAACCATACTAGAAAGCACTACACATAAGCTCTATTACGACCGCGCCATTCTCACGGACAAGACCATTCATTATAATAGACCGGATATAACATTACAGGATAAAACAAATAAAATTACTTACCTCATAGACATCGCAGTTCCCAATACACACAACATACAGAAAACAATCTCTGAAAAAATAAATAAATATGCGGAACTAAAAGATGAAATAGTTAGAATCTGGCGTCAAGAAAAGGTATACGTAGTCCCTATAGTTCTTTCCACCACAGGTGTTATCCCAAATCACCTTCTTCAAAGTTTAAAATTATTAGACCTAAAAGAAACCCTCTACATAACGCTGCAAAAGGCTGCGATTTTAAATACCTGTAGGATTGTTAGGAAGTTCATGCAGTTAGAAGAAAACGACGTAGGATCACATCACACGACGCACTAAAATGTTACACACTACATTTACTTGGCTTGGCCCGTAAATGTAGTCGACACCAGCTAAAGAGCTGAGAAAAGAAAATGTACCCGAAAATAATAATAATAAGGACCCGATCTCCCGGGAGAGGACCCGATCTCCCGGGAGAATTCTTGTTCTTCATCTCCGGCTTGCCTTTATTGGCCGGCCGTAGTGAACACTGACGAGGAACAGAGCTTCCACCTCTCTCTTGCCTTTACTGGCTGGCTTGAGTGGAGAGTCGCAAGAGCAAACATGCTCGGGAGAAGGATGCATAATCCAGTAAGGTGCTGGTAGGGATCTTGACCGTACTTCCGGGATTGTCCTGATAGCCGTGGTATGCCTCTCCACTCCTCAAGCGCGTCAGGATATGTTGCCCTCTTGTTGCTACGTCACATCGTGCTAGCGGCCGTTTTGGGGGCCCATTTATTGAGTGTGCAAGTCACCCCCTACCTTTTATCGATTGATATTAATGAGATTGTTTAGGCAGGGGCCATAGTCCTAACATAGTTCCATGTTACCAGTCCACTTATGACTCCAAAAACCATAGCCCTATTATTTTGTTTTCCATATTATGTCGCAACAGTTTTTCAAACCGGGGGTTGTCCTTGGATGCACTAGCATAGCGCGTACAGGGATAATCACCGGTTGATACCACGTTTCATTAAACGTACAAAAAAGGCCTCTTCGAGTTGGTTTCGGCCCCTCGTACGCCTCCCAAAGGTCCAGGACCTCAGGGTCCTGAGATATATAAACGTATAAAAATAATAATAATAATAATATTTTTATTCAAAATTCTTTAAAGCATAAATTACATACAGTCTTAAATATATATCTTAATTCTGAGTCTTACGTGCCTGAACTAGGAAATCCTGTGTTTCAGGCAAGAAGAGCTAAAATAATTTAAAATTAACAAATAATCAAAAGAATTTTAAGTACAATACAAATGTGTAAAAGAAATCTGTAATGTAGACATGCCATTATTATAATATTAAAAAGTTTAACTTCTAGTTTCTTAATTATCAATATAGGTACTTAAACTAGGTAAATTTTTTATAAATTATAATAGTTTCTTAAATAACAAAATACTTAAACTAGGTCAACAATTGTGCATTATCCCCGTCGACAAAAAAAAATATATTAATAATAATAATATTTGACGGGCCTGTTGGTCTAGTGGTTAGTGGCCCTGACTGCTATGCCGGAGGTCGTGGGTTCGATTCCCACCCAAGACAAATGTTTATGTGATGAGCATGATCATTTGTTCTGTGTCTGGGTGTAATTTATATCTATAATATGTATGTATTTAGAAATATGTATTATTATTTTATATTATTATATCTAGCCCATATTGTCCCACTGCTGGGCAAAGGCCTCCCTCCACTTTTTCCAATGTTCCCGGTTTTGAGCCACTTCTTTCCAATTCCCAAGGAAGACATCCAAGTCGTCCCGCCATCTCCTTCTTGGTCTGCCGCGACCCCGACGTGCGATTTCAGGGCACCAATTTTGCGTTTTCCTGGCCCACCGCTCGATCGGCATGCGACAGACATGTCCAGCCCAGTCCCACTTAAGCTGGGCAGCCTTCTGAACTACGTCAATGATTTGCGTTTTGGAGCGCAGTGTAGTGTTTCGAACGCGATCCGTTATTTTAACACCTAGTATGCTGCGCTCCATAGCACGTTGGCAAACCCTGAGTTTGGACCTTTGCATGTTAGTCAAAGACGAAGTCTGTGCGCCATAGGTCAGAATGGGGAGAATATATAAGTATTTATTTATTTATTAACAATCACTTGTACAACATTACAGCCTAAACTAATGCGTTGTACAGAAACTAAGAAATAAAAGAAGAGAAAAGCAAAAAGAAAACATATACACTACCACTAAAATAAAAAGTATGTTTGTCAGTTGTCTGGTACCCATAACACAATAGACTGCGTTGTGTGATAGTTGTGGAATATTATTTCAATTAATAATCTATTGATATTTGAGATACATTTTGTTTCTTCCGGAGCTGGGTTTTCTTGAGCAATCTCTTTTGGGCACCGCTTGTGTTATACGCGCTTCGTTATGAGTAGCAGAGTAGCACTGTGCCGGCGGCGCGGCGGCGGCGCGGGCGTCAGTATCACAAACGAGCTCGTTGTGGCCGCGCCGCGCGCCCGCCGCCCGCCCGCCGCGCCAGGGACAGCCGGCCGCTGTTTGCGACCGGACTAGCCGGTTTGCGATTAACTAATACTTCAAGCTATTCTTTAAGTTTCGTTGATGTAGGTCCTTTCTATAATACAAGTTAAGGCCCCCCTTTACTTGTATTTTATTTAAGTAATACAGTCTGTAAGTTAAACAATACCTACATACAGCTCATCAAATCTAAGAAGTAGGTACTATTTGACTGTTCTGACAGATTGAAGAATATGGAGATGGTAAGAATGTTCTATACTATTAGGATTGATCACGTCTACCTCTACAACGTACCTAAAGGTCATACACGCTAGAGCTATAACTGTACACGCAAACCTGTCAGCGTGGCTACCTTAAGGTACGCTAGGAAAGTGTACGTTATCCTTTTCGAGTACGATAAAAAAGGGTATGTTATCCTTTTCTACTATTGTGTCCATAGACTAGTTCGTACTACGGGACAATTATGTTATGAAGAAGTTAAACATTTTATTAATCTATCTAATATATAAAAGGAGAAACTGACTGACTGACATATCAACGCACCGCCGAAACTAATGGGCCTAGGACCGTGAAATTTTGCACAAGGCTTCCTTTTATGACGTAAGCGAGCACTAAGAAAGAATTTTCTAAAATTCAGCCTCTAAGGGGGTAAAAAGGGGGGGATTGCTGAAGTGTGAAATTTATTTTTTTGAAGTCCAATCAACTCAATACTTTCCACAAATATTAACCTAAGTTTGACATATTTATTTTATCAGTACTACCCTCCGTGCAAGATTTAGGGGGGTTAAAGTTTGTATGGGAGAATCTTATTCCGTGGATTAATAAACTTGAAACTTAGCACGAATACATAAAAAAATAAATAATAAAGATTGCCATTATTCGTTTTTCAAAACTACCCTCTAATTACGGTTTAGGTCGTGTTCAAGATTTTTTTAATTGGTACTGCGTGGCCTAATTTACTCGCAACTCGGTATTGGAAATTAGAAAAATAAGCCCTAACTAAGTAAATACATATTTTATTTTATTTGTTTGTTTAACTAAAAATTTAGGCACATCATTTAAATACTTTCTTAAAAATAGTTCAACATTAATTCTATGTATTGGTGAAATGGATTCCTCCATGTTTGTATGAAATATCTAATCCTTTTTTAATGTGCGAATAGATTTTCGATATAACGTAACCACGTGATAACCTAATCCTATAACAGCGTATCAATTATATTATGTACTAGCTTTTGCCCGCACGGCTTCGCTCCCGCTCTTCCCTACTCTACCCTACTACATATGTCCTACTCTACCCTACTCTACCCTTCACGGTGAAATGGCGTCAGCGACTATCGCAACCCAGTGCTGGGCACGCCACGATTATGGCGGTAAGTCCCCTCTTTGAGGCGTGGCTGGAAAGACCTCACGGCGTCCTTACCTTCCGCATGACGCAGGTCCTCACCGGGCATGGCAAGTTCGGGAGGTTCCTGCATCGGATTCGAGCGGAAGAGACGCCCGGGTGCCGCCACTGTGCGGAACGCCCGGAGGACACGGTGGAGCACACAGTAGAGGTATGCCCTGCTTGGGCGGAGCAACGCCGTGACCTCGTGGGGGCGATCGGCGGCGGAGACCTCTCGCGCCGAGCCTTGGTTGAGGCCATGATCCGGAGCGAGGAGGAGTGGCAGGCGGTCGCCTCCTTCTGCGAAGCAGTGATGCTAGCAAAGGAGGAGGCCGACCGCATCAGGCAAAGTCGCCCTCGCCGCCGCCGTCGGGATTCCGATCCCGATTTCCGGCCACCGTAGACGGGGGCTCGCGGACGGCGAGCCATGGGTAGCTCGCTGTCCGATCGTCCGGTAATGGACCGAGTCCAAGACGTCGACGGCGCGCACTGTTCCCGCGCGCCTCAAGAAGTTGTCAGCAGCAGGAGGGGCCCAGCTGGGCCGAAGCCTACTGGGGACAGGGTTGTCCGAAAGGGAGCTCGTGCCCCGGTATGAAGGCTAGAAGGAACGGGATGGGGTTTTTAGTCAGTAAGAGTCTGACACTATCTCCCGCTCCGCCCAAGAGCGGGTTTTGTCATAAGATGATTTTCCCAATCGGGAAAAAAAAAAAAAAAAAAAACCCTACTCTACCCTACCAAACTTCACATAAACCATCTACTAAATAGTCCGAACAAAGCCTAAAAATTTGGTTTGGATAGGTGAGCCCGTTCTTGAGTTATAAAATAACAACGAAAAGTGGCATTGATTTTTATATAATACTAGCTTTGCCCGCGCGGCTTCGCTCCCGCTCTTCTCTACTCCACCCTACTATACCCAACTCTACCCTACTCTACCCTACTCTACCCTACTCTACCCTACCCTACCCTACTCTACCCTACTCTACCCTACTCTACCCTACACTACCCTAATTTTTTTTTCCATAAGAACCTTCTCCTCACAATAACAATCACAACAAAAAAAAAATCAGCCAAATCGGTCAAGCCGTTTTCATGCCAAGTCGTGACAACGGAAAACGGGAGTCATTTTTATATATATAGATATAGATAGAAGATATACGCACAACGACATCTATCGGTAAAAATTGGTACAAAAAATAACATTTTTTTTTATTGCAAAACAAGTTGGTGTGCTTCTTCAATAGAAAATATAATGCTAATTTAATGTTTTCAAAAGGCTTTGATTGTTTAGATCGGTAGAACTAAAACACGTCAAGGGTAGGCAAGACGTCGACACTCATCAGTTGGGTCAGATAGTGATTACCGTCCTCTTTCACCGGTGCGGTGGGCCGAGATACAGTATGCACGAGAGCTCTCAATACGCCGTAACTTATGTATGTCATTATGGTTGCCTAGACTCATTTGTCACCTTTACGTGCATCCCTCGGTGGTAAGAAATTAAAGAAAAAACGTTTTCAGGCCAAAACCCTCACGATCGCCACGATATCATCACACAAATATTTTGCATCAAAGTTTTACCCAGTACACAGTAGAAACCAACATTCTACTGACCTCGGCACATTCATATTCTGATATGGCTAAAAATTCTTCTGATATTACTTACAATTTTATTTGTGCCGAAATACCTGATGCCAATTTGGATCCAAAGCTATCTATGAGATAATGAAATCTAATATGATACATAGGTCCAATTGGTTCGAAAGAAGGAAAAGAGGAGTAGCTGTAGATGGTTGGCCAGGCATTAAAAAAGATAACACTTAAAAAAGACAAGGTATATACGGTACATCCAAATAATAAAGAGTGTTACCACCTTCCTTTGTTTCTTTATGAATTTCGAGGTCCAGAATCATTGATAGCATTGAGAACTGTAAATGGTGTAGAACATCCTACTTTCAAATCGGCGTGTAAGGCTTTAAGGTTAATTGAAGATGATCAGCATTGGCGCATAGCCCTAGAAGAGGCAACCGTGTGCCAATCCCTGTTCATGTTAAGAGAGCTCTTCACAATAATGTTAGTTTTTTGTCAACTAGCAGATCCATTCAGCCTGTGAGATGAATTCAAACAATACCTTTCAGAAAATATTGAGCGACACTTGGAGAGTCAGGTAAATAAACTAGAAAAGTTGCTGGCAGGAGATTTTCGCCAAACGTTACCCAGTTGTACCAAAAGGGACACGAGTGAATGAAATTAAAGCGTGCATTGAAAGATACTGTACTAAAACCAGTATATCTCACCGAGGATGTCTCTGCAGATGAATTTTTAGACCTTTTACTCCAATTAGGAAACAAGCAGCAAGTATCAAAAATTAGATGGGGTTATAGTCATACCAGAAAGTACAGTCGAAGAAATGATATGATAGAAAGAAATTATTTAGGTTTGGCTCAAATAAAGGACTAACCATTAGTATGGCTAAGAGAAAGAGCTATATTGACGCCTAAGAACGACTAAGCAACTGTTATCAGCGATATTTTGCTGACATCATTTGAAGCTGAAGAAATTGTGTGTAATTCAATAGACTCTGTGGTAAAAACAGACGAAGCAGTTCACTATCTGGTTGAGTATCTGAATACTATTTTGGAGGTATACGGAACAGGGAGTGAAGTCCCAGGTACCACTATTGAAAAGGGAGGATCCTTCGGCCAGACGGATGTTATGTCTGGTGGCCAACTGCCCGATAGTTGCCTTTTCAAATCACGCGGAGAACTTTGATTGCGCGATGCATAATATAATAATAATATAATAATCCACAACCAGCACACAACGCCGTCTAGTCCCAAGCTAAGCAGAGCTTGTGTTATGGATACTAGACAACTGATAAACATACTTATATATTACTAAATACATACATATTATAGATAAATTACACCCAGACACAGGACAAATGATCATGCTCATCACATAAACATTTGTCCTGGGTGGGAATCGAACCCACCTACCCACGAACAACCCACTAGACCAACAGGCCAATCATGCATGATTTCGTATTTTTGCGGTAGTTAGTACTTATGTGGCGCAATAGATGTCACTACACTATTAATCCAGCCGGCCTTTCATATATAAACAGTTTTTTTTATTTATTTATTATTGATAGGCTCGCGTTTGACCACCATATCACCTGATGGTAAGCGATGATGGTGGTCGACCATGGAGCACGCTTGCCTAGAAGTAACCTATTCACTATTGACTTAAAAGATCCCTAAGTGGTAGCTGTCAGGAAACACAGACTTTGGCAGAGAATTCCGCACCTTGGCTGTACGCATAATAAATGTGTTCCCAAAACGCTTTGTGCGTATGGGTGGGATTCCTATCATGCACCGGTGGCGCAACGCCGTACGTCTAGTGGACCGATGATGAAACGGACTTGGCGGAGTTACGATTTTGAAATTCCAATTCCACACTACAAATGTAAATGATACAAAACTGACAGGTTAGCAACTCGGCGGCGGTGCCCAAAGCTTTTGAGCTCTGACTCAACAAGTGCATCATTACCGATGATCCTCTTGGCTCGCCTTTCAATCGACTCCAGCGCACCAAGCTGGTATTTAGTAGACCCATCCCAAAGATGGGAACAGTAATCCATACACGATCGAATTTGCGCTTGATAAAGATTGAACAGCTATTCCAGCGTGAAGTAAGGTCTCACCTTTGCTAAAATCCCCAATTTGCACTGCGTGTGGGTACGTCCGTGATCTTGCTTAGGAACTTGAAGCCTTCGAAGTTACGTTACTGCACCAAGATGTAAGTAAAAGTATTGCACAGTGGCTCCGCAATATTGTTGAGGTTGTTATTTTAACCGGGTCTGGGAGAAACCGAGATCATACCGCGTATTCCATCAATCCCGAAAGATCTTCCTTTCGAATTCAAAAGACTACAATTTCCTTTACAATAAAAAAAAATCACAGGGCCAAACACTTAAAACGGCGATACGCGCGGACGAAGTGCTAGTATGTATATATAAGCGAAATACCACTCACTGATTAATCACGAAATCTCAGAAACTATAACAACTACAAACTTAAAATTTGGCTTCTTATGTTGGTTCCTTATGGGGTGTAGGCTGTAGACCTAGATACCCAGATTTTACAAATCTCCTCTTCTAAGGATAACACTGATTAATCGCGAATTCTCAGAAACTTTAACTACTATATATATTCGTACTCTCCTTTCGTTCCGTATGGTGTCCGGACGTAAAGAATAACACCATCTCATTTCTTCCCGTGGGTGTCGTAAGAGGCGACTAAGGGATATTTAGAGACCGTGCCTACTGTTAAGCACCTTAGGACACCGCGTGGTGGCGGGTAAACCACCAGCGACAGCATTTCAAGGAGGGTTAGTGTCAGGCAGGCGGCCGTCTGTAAAACAGTAGTCATATCCTTTAGCAATATGTTGAGTATAAACAGAACTCGCGATAGGGTTAAGGCGTACCCAACAGGCGACGCGCAGGAGTAGCACCCGGCTCCTGTGGGAAGTGAACTAGGGTTGTTGCACCATCCCGAGCGGGGGCAACGTAAGAAGCAAGTCCGGGAAATGAGATTGAGGTATGCAAGTTGGAATATTGGAACTATGACTGGGCGAGAGAGTTAGCAGATGTATTGAAAAGAAGAAGGATAAATATAATATGCTTGCAGGAAACTAACTAAAAAACTAAAGGCAAAGAGCGTCCCCCCCCCCCCCCTAAAATAAAGTGGCATATGTTAGAGAAGAATGATTGTGCGAAGAAGTTCAGAGAGCGAGTGGTTGACAAAATGATAGAGATGGGTGACATGAATGATCGAAGTATAAATGAAAGCTGGAATGAAATGGCAGAGTGTATTAGACATGCAGCGAAAGATATTTTGGGAGAAACGAGAGGAAAGGGCACAATAGATAGGGATACATGGTGGTGGTCGATAGAAATTCAGAATGTGTTGAAAGAGAAGAAAAGAAAATTTAAGGAATGGCAGCGTGTAGAAGTGGGAAATAGTAGTCTAAAAGCTGAAAAAAAGAGTGAGTATAATCTTTTGAAGAAGAAAGCTAAGAAAGCCGTGGCATTAGCAAAAGCAAAAGCCCAGGAAAAACTGTACCACACACTGGACAGTCCTGCAGGCCAAAAAGACCTTTATCGGCTTGCAAAAACAAGAGAGAGAATGACCAGGGATGTTTGTCAGATAAGATGTGTAAGGAATGAAGCAGGAATGGTCTTATCAGATGATGAAAAAATTAAAGAGAGGTGGAAGGACTATTTTGAAAGACTGATGAATGAGGAAAATAATTGGAATGGAATTTTAGAGAGTAAACCAGTGAATGTAGGGTTAGTGAGAACGGTTAGTATGGATGAAGTCAGAATAGCAGTTAATGGAATGAAAAATGGCAAAGCCATTGGTCCAGATGGAATACTAGTTGAAGTGTGGAAGTTATTGCGAGTGGATGGTTGGATGTGGTTAGCTTTGTTCTTCAATAAGTTGTTGCAGGAAGAGGTCATACCTGATGATTGGTGCAGCAGTTCCTTGGTGCCCATCTTTAAAAACAAAGGTGATGTGCTTGAGTGTAACAATTATAGAGGAATAAAGCTAATATCACATACTATGAAAGCCTGGGAGAAAGTTATTGAAAGGCGACTGAGAGAAGAGAGTGAAATTTCGCAGAACCAATTCGGTTTTATGCCGGGTCGGGGTACAACGGATGCCATTTTTGCTATACGCCAATTATGTGAGAAATACAGAAGTGCGCATAAAAACTTGCACATGGTATTCGTTGACCTCGAAAAGGCATACGTCCGGGTACCTCGTGAGGTTCTGTGGTGGGCCCTTAAGGAGAAAGGTGTGCCTGGGAAGTATGTGCAGTTGATCCGAGCGATGTACAGTCGGTGTTATACCCGGGTCCGGTCTACAGTTGGCACCACTGACAGCTTCAATGTGGCTGTCGGCTTACATCAAGGGTCGGCCCTCAGCCCTTACCTCTTCCTGATGATAATAGACGCTCTGACGTCGGACATCCAGGAAGAGGCTCCCTGATGTATGTTGTTTGCCGATGACATTGTTCTGGTTGCCGAGAGTGGCCTAGAAATCCAGAACAGATTGGAGGTGTGGTGGCACAGACTGGAGAGTGTTGGCCTGAAATTGAGCAGAACCAAAACAGAGTACTTGTTCTGCGATATCGGCGGTCTCTCCAATCCTGTGTCTTTAGCTCTCGCCGGAACGCCCATACCGATCTGTTCCGACTTTAGGTACCTAGGGTCGCTCGTCCAAGGGGATGGTGAGGGAGACCGGGACGTAACACATCGGATCAACGCAGGATGAATGAAATGGCGACAGGTCACGGGAACCACTTACGACCCACGGATGCCCCTCAAGTTGAAGGGTAAAATCTACAAGTCCGTGATAAGGCCTGTCGTACTGTATGGATCAGAATGTTGGGCTGTGAAAAAGAAGGATGAAAAAAGATTGCGTGTAGCAGAGATGAGAATGTTAAGATGGATGTGTGGTGTGACAAGAATGGATAAAGTGAGAAATGAGTATATTAGGGGAAGTTTGAAAGTGGCGCCAGTGACTGAAAAGCTAAAATCGTTTGTCTTGGTATGGTCATGTGAAAAGGAGGGACGAAACGCATGTTGCTAAAAAAGTTATGAGTTTACATGTGGATGGATGGAGGGGGAGAGGGAGGCCAAAGAAAAGATGGATGGATAGTGTGAGAAGTGATATGAAAGAAAAGGGAGTTAGTGATAGCATGACGAGTGACAGGACAGAATGGAAGAAAAAAACCTGTTGCGCCGACCCCAAATAAAACGGGACAAGGGCAGGAAGATGATGATGCTTGCAGGAAACTAAATGGAGAGGAACAAAAGCGAGGGAAATTGGTGAACGATATAAGTTTTATTATAAGTTAATAGGTATATACAAACTTAAAATAATAATATGTACAAACGAGTAAAAAAGGCACAAAAACGGGGAAAAGTCAAAGGGCATCAAAAAATTCGTCCACATCGATGTCAATGGGAAAAGTGCCCAGAACGCTGGCAGCATTGCCACGCTGGATGGCAATGCTGATTCGTTGACCGAAGAAAAGGCCAGCCCTCTGGTCACGCGAAGAGTCGACCAAACGTTTGCTGATATCCTTAAAAACTCGATGAGCGCTCGGACCCCATGGCCCTAGTGTTTCAACCCCAAACGGCTCAAATATATAACTTCCAATGAGGTTATTATATTTACGCCGTTTGAGGTTTTCTGCACCTACAGCAGCCGCTCCAGCACAGCCCGCGGTACTCAGAAGATGGGATGGCGCAAGGGTGTCGACACATGTTGCATCCCACACCAAAGGCCTACCCAATTTCCAAGGCATTATAGTCATCCCATCTGGTCTCTTCCCATCGTCACGTGCCAAGCCATTGGGTTCTAAGACAGCTGGCACCCCGGCGGTGACAAGAGCTCGACGGATGATGTCATTAATACTGGCATGCCGTGCTATCCGACCAGCGCTTCTACTGCAAGATAGGCCATGGTGTCCGAGGCGATCGACTGCTTCGCCGCACTGACATCGATGTGGAGCTCCACTAGGAGCACCCAGACGCAGGCATGTAGCGATCCGGAAGGTGGTGTCACTCAGCATAGTACCTATGTTAGGTGACGGTAAAGCCTGTAGCCAAAGACCCGACTCCCATTCACCCACAGCCAGTAGGCGAGCGCGCTCAGCAGTATTGGTGGACGTGTTAATGAGATTATTCCGTACCAATCTGCAGAGCGGCTCATCCCACTGTCTCTGGGAAGATGGAATTTCGGGCAACGCGTTGTCCGGGCAAGCAATTTTCCAGGCGCTCACGGCATCGGCCAAGCACGGCACCTCACAGCTAACCAGTGATGGAGTCAAAATTCTTTTGGTCAACTGTTGTGTGCTGTGGACCGAAGACAAGAACGCCGGTAGGCTTATACTAGAAATTTTGCGGATGCCAATCCCACCAAAGCGAATGGGTAGCGTGGCTTGTAACCACGCTCGGTCATCCAGGGCCACATTTAAAATGGAAGTCAGAGTATACCGAATAGTCTGATCAATTTTGTCCAAGAGATGTGGCTGCTTCCATAAAGGGGAAGAGCGGAGAAAATACATAAAATTTGGTGCAAAACAACAATACCGTAGGAGGGTGAATGCCGAATGTAGGTTAATTTTGGAAAGTCTCTCCGAAATGTTATAATATTTAATAAGATGTACATAATTATAAAATAAGTTTAGTTATTATTGTATATAATATACTGCAAAGAAAAGAATCTCTTTTCAGTTTTATTATTGTGGAAGTGATGGAAAAAGAAATGGAGTAGGAGTAGTGCTAGGACAATTTGCCTGCAGCGGTCTTCCCTTCCAATTATAATTTAGGCGTCTTCAAGGTTAGAGTGAATAGGCTCTTAATAAACTAATCAACGATGGCATCACTGCTTACCATCAGGTGGAATCGCAGTCAAGTACTAGTTTATATCAGATAAAAAAAAAAGATAGTAAATTGAGAGAAAGCGCGATGGAAGTACAGAGGATTAATGGTAGATTAATAGTTGTGAAAGTTATGTTAGAGAATGTGATGTTGAATGTAGTTAGTGTGTATATAGAGTACCTACCCATGTACTTTTTCATAAACACCTCTCCCCCTCTCCCATGGGAAAACCCCATCGATCATGGGATGGGGTTTTGGAAGTCCGAATAGTGAAAGGGAGACGCTTCTGCAGTCCACTACTGCGTTTGGTTACTTGGTTCCAAAAAAGAGATGAATATCTGATCACATACAAAAGTGGTAACCACAGTACGCAAATCGACTACTTCCTTGTTAAGCGCAACTACCGGAAGCAAGTCATAGACTGCAAGGTGCTGCCAGGAGAAGACCTAGTCTCACAGTGTAGTCTCACTCTTATGGTATCAGCAGTAAAGACACAGAACAAAAAAACTAAAAAGCGTCCTCCCCCTAAAATAAAATGGAATACGCTAGAGAAGAGTGAATGTGCGAAGAAATTCAGAGAGCGAGTGGTGGACAAAATGTTAAAGATGGGAGACATGAACAATCGAAGTATAAATGAAAGTTGGAATGAGATTGCTGACTGTATTAGATATGTAGCGAAAGATATTTTGGGAGAGACGAGAAGAAAGGGTATAATAGATAGGGATACATGGTGGTGGTCGCAAGATATACAGAATGTGTTGAAGGAAAAAAAATGGCCAAGAAAGTCGTGATAATTGCAAAAGCAAAACCCCAGGACAGACTGTACGACACACTAGACAGTCCGGCAGGCCAAAATGATCTTTACCGGCTTGCTAGAAAAAGAAAGAGAAATGTGAGAGATGTTTGTCAGATAAGAGGTATACGGGATGAAACTGGAAGGATTCTAGCAGAAGATGAAAAAATCAAAGAGAGGTGGAAGGACTATTTTGAAAGATTGATGAATGAGGAAACAATGGACAACTGGAATGGGATTTTAGAGAATAATCAGTGAGAATGATTAGTATGGATGAAGTCAGTATAGCTGTAAATGGAAAGAAGAATGGTACGGCAATTGGTCCAGACGGAATACCAGTTGAAGTGTGGAAGTTGCTGAGAGTGCATGGATGGACGTGGTTAGCTTTGTTCTTCAATAAGTTGTTGGCAACAGTTCTCTGGTGCCCATCTTCAAAAACAAAGGTGATGTGCTTGAGTGCCACAATTATAGAGGAATAAAGCTAATGTCACATACTATAAAAGCCTGGGAGAAAGTTATTGAAAGGCGACTGAGAGAAGAGAGTGAAATTTCACAGAACTAATGCCTGGTCGGGGTACAACAGATGCTATTTTTACTATACGCCAGCTTTGCGAGAAATATACATTCAGTCAAAAAAGTATCGGGAATGGATGATTTGTTTATGGTTCCAAATTAAAATTTTTGTTTTTTTTTGTAGTTGTTAGATTGGCACAACTGTTTTCCATTTTGGCGCGGAGTTTGAGTTGCATCTTTTATTTATATTAAATACAGTGCTAGTTTTAGTAATATCATGTATTGCGAATTTCATAATGGACAAAAATATCGAACAAAGAGTTTGTCTTAAATTTTGCATCGCCAATGGAATTTCGTGTTCGGAGTCACTGAAAATGTTACAGAAGGCTTACGGTGAATCGACTTTATCAAAAACTCGTGCTTATGAGTGGTTCAAAGCGTTCAAAAGCGGTCGAGATGTGATGGAAGATTTGCCTCGCTCTGGTAGGCCGTCAACGTCTGCAACTGAAGTTAACATCGCAAAAGTGAAGGAAATAGTGACTGAAAATCCCCATTCAACTCTGAGAGAGATAGCCGCCGAACTTTCTGTATCTCACGAGTCGATCCGTACCATTTTAACTAATCATTTGGGTATGAAACATGTTGCTGCTCGGCTAGTCCCAAAAGATCTGAATTTTCTCCAAAAACTCAATCGCATGAAAGTCGCTGAGGACATGCTAGAACGAGTCAGTTCGGACCCAACATTCATGAAACGCATTGTTACTGGTGACGAGACGTGGGTTTACGAGTTTGACATGCAAACTAGTCAACAAGCTTCGGAGTGGCGCCTTCGAACTGATCCGAAACCGAAAAAACCACGCCAAAGTCGATCAAAAGTCAAAGTCATGTTGACTGTTTTCTTTGACTATCGCGGTGTTGTGCACTCTGAATTCTTATCGGAAGGTCTAACGGTAAATAAAGAATATTATTTGAGCGTTATGCGGCGTTTAAGAGAGCAAATTCGACGAAAAAGGCCAGATTTGTGGAAAGAAAATTCTTGGATTTTGCACCACGACAATGCGCCTTCGCACAAGGCTATCATTGTGAACGAATTTTTGACCAAACACTCAACAAATACCATCCAGCAACCACCATATTCACCAGATATGGCTCCTGCTGACTTTTTTCTTTTTCCTAAACTCAAATTACCACTTCGTGGCACCCGTTTTCAATCGATAGAAGACATAAAGGAGAATTCGCGGCGAGAACTGAACTCAATTCAGGAAGCAGCGTTTAAAAAATGTTTTGATGAATGGATTATTCGTTGGCGCAAGTGTATCGTTTCTAAAGTAGCATACTTTGAAGGTGATAAAATAAATTTGGATGAATAACAGACATTTTGTGTATTATTGATCTTTTCCCGGTACTTTCCTGACAGAGTAGTATATAGTATTCGTTGACCTCGAAAAGGCATATGACCGGGTACCTCGTAAGGTTCTGTGGTGGGCCTTAAGGAGAAAGGTGTGCCTGGGAAGTATGTACATTTGATCCGAGCGATGTACTATAAAGGGGCACAAGTCCATTAGCACGACAATGATCGATCATATTTGCGTGCACAGCTGCGTGTATACAGTCATGTGTGAGTGAATTCAACGCAAATATTAATTCATCACACAGTATAAACATGAGAAGGTGACTGTGTGAGGTCAATACTAGACAAAGATAACAATATAGTTTTGTTTTCTTCATATTAGAGTCAATCCAAAAGTAATGCTAAAATTTGAACGCTTAATCATATGACCATGAAGCTAAGTGCAGAATCGTACGACTTGCTATGTGGCTGCCGGTTCGAATCCCACCCGATTGGCTAAATAAATATTTTTTTACCAACATTTTTTTTTTACATTTAATGTTAGGGCAATAAGTAATATTTAAATAATTTATATAATTATAAATATTGTTATATTATACTTTTGATTCAAAAATTACAAAAAGGAATTGATCACCGTTTTTGTCACTTTAAAGGAATAATATTTTAGGTTAAAATAAAATAATAGTACGTAATTTCAAAAGTAGGTTTAAATTAAAAAAGTTAAGAAACCTAAATTTCTATCAAGTTTGTTGCTATAAAAATAAAGTTATGCCTGCGTTTTAATTTTATTGAGATAATAGCTTAATTTTTCATTTTCTCGTAGAGAAAAGAAGATTGAAGCTTAACCTCAAACTTACAAACATAAACTGACTTACATATACCATATTACGTGAATCATCTATAAAAACTAGTAATTCAATATTTGGTATGACCTCCATTATTTCAATGCAGCTAAGTAGACGTCGACGCATGGAGGCGACAATGTTTGCACATATATCTGTGCCACGTAAATTCTCCCACAACTGAGTGCAATGGGATTTAAGCTGCTCAGGAGTTCTCTCATTTCGTGCTTCCCATCTTTGAACCATTAAACCCCATATATTTTCAATGGGGTTAAGATCAGGGGATCGTGCTGGCCATGGAATAACTTGAATATCAGTATGCTGACTAAACCACTCTTTTACAACACTGGCACGATGTATCGGACAATTATCTTGAACAAAATGAAATTCACTAATGTCTTCAGAGGCGCACAGTACATAATACATTACGCACAGTAGGTACTAGGTAGCATGATGTCGTTTAAAACGTCGACGTAATTATGGCTATTGGCACGCGTAGGTATGAATTCCAACTCGCCCGGCCCTTGAGCACTAGTCCACCCCCACATATTCACACTTATTCTACCCGATTCAGTTGTCGGAATAATATACACGCTCCATAATCTTGCAGAGTATGGAGGTTACCGAAATCGGCCGATAGTTGGCAGAATCGGCACGACAGCTCTTTTTGGGCACGGGTTGCACGTTGGCAAGCTTCCTTGCAGCACTTGGGCACTATCCCAGTCCTAAACGAGAGGCGGTACAAGCGTGTCGACACTTGTTCTGCGATTTTGGCCGTCTCTCCGGACCTGTGCCCTTAGCTCTCGCTGGAACGCCCATACCAATCTGCTCCAACTTCCGGTACCTCGGGTAGCTTATCCAAAAAGACGGCGAGGTAGACAGAGACGTAACACATGAATATAATGGCGACAGGTCACTGGAACAACTTGTGACCCACGGATGCCCCTCAAGTTGAAGGGCAAAATTTACAAGTCCGTAAAATACCTGTCGTACTGTATGGTTCAGAATGTTGGGCAGTGAAAAAGACGGATGAAAAAAGATTGCATGTAGCATCCGCTACATGCAATCTTTTTGATAATGGGAATGCTGAGATGGATGTGTGGTGTGCCGAGAAAAGATACAATAAGGAATGAGTATATCAGAGGAAGCTTGAAAGTGGCGCCAGTGACTGAAAAGTTAAAGGAGAATCGTTTATCTTGGTATGGTCACGACGATGAAACGAATGTGACTAAAAGAGTTATGAGTTTACATGTGGATGGGTGGAGAGGGAGAGGGAGGCCAAAGAAAAGATGAATGGATTGTGTGAAGAGTAATATGAAAGATAAGGAAGTTAGTGATAGCATGACGGGTGACCGGATAGAATGGAAGAAAAAAACGTGTTGCGCCGACCCCAAAAAACACGGGACAAAGGCAGGAATATGATGACTCATTCATTTTCACGTTTCTATTTTCAAAATTTTTTCAGTCCTTTTGCTTATTATCTAGCTTTTCTTAAATATTTCTTTTTCTTGTTGCGAGATGTTCTTCTAATTCATAGGTCTATTTAGGATTTTGTGCGGAACGACAATGTGCTAATCGCGATTTACGCGAAAGTTTTAGATATAATTTGCGGGATCCAGCAGGTTAATAAAAGCAGCAGGATCCCGTGGGGTTGCGCGTTCCCGTTTTGCGGATTTGCAATCCCTACTAGCACTATATTTGCTAATTAAAACAAAATGAGAGCTTATAAATATATGAAAGAGCGCTAGTGTAACGCCTGTGTTGACATGACAAACAGCGGAGGTTATCGCTGAGGCGGGCGCCGCCGACCCCTGCGTGCAGTCTTCTCGCACAGCCGCCGCCTGAGGTTCACTGTGCGCTACGTGGAAAACTTCTCTCCGATAAGATATGGAGCTCCTGTCAATACATTCCAAGACCATTCACTATTGTAATGCACAATACTCGTCCTAGACACCAGTAGAGGGCGGCGTGCGTATGCACTTGTATCGGCGCTTAAAACCTCTTTTCTGTTGTGACTTGGGAGAGACGCGCATGCACCGACATTCTTGGAGAGTGTTGGTTGGCTTCACATTCATTCGAGATAATTCCGAATGCGACCGAGTTCATACCACACGTAGGTATTCCAGGGGTAGTACTAATGTACTACATACTTAAAAAAATTAAAATTATATTTTCGCCAATAATCCATATTTATCTATGTAAAATACATATAGTCGAAGCCATTTTGTATTACAAATTGGCGCACCAGGTTGAAAAACGTCGCTAATGTAATGCGACTACCTCACTTTCAGCCAGCGTCTAGCGTTCAGTTGAATCAAAGAGAATAAAAGTTGAATAGTACTTATAACACAAGCTCTACTAAGCTTGGGACTAGACAGCGTTGTGTAATAGTTATGGAATATTATTATTATTTTAAGTGTCAAAATATCTCAGAACCCTGAGGTCTTATTATTATTATTATATTCGGCTTATACAAAATACTCTGCATTGAATGCATACTTCGTGTACGTCAAAGCGCCTTAAAAAGGTGGAGCTTACATACAAAGGGGCGCGGGCACACGCTAATTGTCAGACCTGATAGTAGCTACAACCCGAGAATCTTTAAGTCGACAGTGAATAGGTTTTTTCTAGGTAAGCGCGTTCTATCGTCGACCGCATCGTCGTTTTCCATCAGGTGAGATAGCGGTCAAGCGCGAACCAATCAACAATAAAAAAATGCCGATTTACTACATCATTATTAGGTACTCATACGAGTACATAGCTCATGATTTAGTTGTAATCGACGCTGATTGATTTTGAAGATTTTCATCCATAAAACTTAGCATTACTGGCCATAGGCGAATCATTAGTGTTTAACGTAGGGCTTTCAATCCGGAATTCCAGAGTTTCGTTACTCTCGGAGTTTCGGAGCGATTTTAAGCATTTTTCAAATCCGGAGTTGAAACCGGTTTTCAAAAACCATGTAAACCACGGATATCTATGATGTAAACATTATTTATAAAACGACGAAAAACGCATCTTAATTTTTGAGCGTAACTCGTTGTTTGATTCTGTTTTAAGAGCCCGGCGAATGACACTTGCAACTACAAGTTGACATGTATATTCAAAATTCTGTTGCGGAATATACCTACAGTGCGTTTCACTTAAGAGGGTCCTTCTTCACTCGCTTATCGTAAACATCGAAAATGGTTTAAAAGCTTGTTACGTCATTTAATGCAATCCAACGCGATGTTTGACGAAAAAGCAACGCAAAAAAAGAGAGATAACGCCTGGAAACTCTGGTAGTATTCGGTAATTCCGAAATTTACTGGAAAATTTCACAAAACTTGCTCCAGGAAATAGCTGTTTTTTTAAAACCCTTAAGAGTTTTTGGAAAAAGTTGTCGTCATTTAGAATCTTAACAAAATTTGCAAGGTCTCTAGAGGATTACTTTTTTGACTTTTTTAATTTTTAGGCAAATTATGAAGTGTCAAAGTTCATACAAAATAGGACATTTTCAGAGGTTTTTACTGGATTAGTTTTACACAAATTTAGAAATTGGTTTCTTTAGAAACCTAGATAATATCCACAAGATACTGTGTTTTCAAAATATCTAATGAAAAATGTGTAATAACGTCATAATCAGTTATGAGCGGTTGTACGAAAAACAGTGAAAATGTGAGTGATGATGCACCACCTTAAGACGTTCCTTTGGCGTAATGTTGGCTCCCCTGTCTGTCTACATAAAAAGGAAGGGAAAAATGGAAAGAGTTGCCTACTCTACCAAAATTGTTCCCCGAAATGTGCAACGAAATTGATTTTAACGGTAGTTGCAGCACTTTTTGGAGAATTATGAGGGGAATGGGATTTTATTTAAAAAAAGCAGGTCTAAAAGGAAGTTGATAATAGAGAGGTACGATATTGTGACGTGACGTTTTCGGTATTTGAAAGAATTTCCGGACAGTCGGAATGGAGCCCAGCGTCCCATACTTTATTCAAAAATAGTTTAAACTGGCAACAAAAAAAGGCAATTGTTAAAAAAAACGAAGTATCAGTTAATCTCCCTAATATTAACCCTTCAGATACCGTCAATTAGAGACACAATAGTAAGACAATAGATGCGCGGCCACCGGTGGTCGCTTGGGGATTCATGAATTAAGTAACTTAATTGCTAAAAACATTACAACACTGTTTTTCCGTATTGCCAACATTACGGCAAAGGAACTTCTTAAGTGAAACGCACTGTATCTCTGTTTGTCAAAACGACGGAGTGACGAATTGACGCAGCTGTGTGTGTGTGTGTGTATGTGACTAGTAATATATGCGTTGTTATAGTGTACAATAAAGAATTAAAGGATTAAAGGAGTAATGCGTTTTTTGGAAATTTAATTACGGCACCGATTTCACCGAAAAAAACACTGTTTTATTAAAATTAAAAAATATATTATAGTGTGTGAAATACAAAAAATATTACAAAGTACTCGGTCAGTAGATAAGGCCTCCCCCAAGTGTCGCCATTTAGGTGCTATAATGACTGATTCCCACTGTTGGACATAAGCCTCCCCCCAGTAACGAAATTTAAGCGCTATAATGACTGATGCCCACTGTTGGACATAAGTGTGCCCTCGCTAGAATGACCTATGTCCACTGTTGGACATAGGCCTCCCCCTCGATAAGATGACCGATATCCACTGCTGGACTTAGTCCTCCACCACGCTATAACGACCGATGTCCACTTTTTAACCTAATCTTAATAGTTGAGTTCCGGGTAACCTACTAAACACACTTTTCTTTTCTATTAATTCAAGTCGCGTCTGGCATAGGAGGTCAGTTTGAAGGCATAGGGGTCGGCGCAACATGTTTTTTTCTTCCATTCTGTCCTGTCGCTCGTCACGCTATCACTAACTCCCTTTTCTTTCATATCACTTCTCACAGAATCCATCCATCTTTTCATTGGCCTCCCTCTCCCTCTCCATCCATCCACATGTAAATTCGTAACTCTTTTAATAACATGCGTTTCATCTCTCCTCTTTACATGACCATACCAAAACAAACGATTCGCTTTCAACTTCTCAGTCACTGGCGCCACTTTCAAACTTCCCCTAATATACTCACTTCTCACTTTATCCATTCTCGTCACACCACACATCTTAACATACTCATTTTTGCTACATGCAATCTTTTTTCATCCGTCTTTTTCACAGCCTAGAAACAAAAACAAAAACTTATCAAATTATAATATACTAAAACCTTCCTCGAGACGGATGACGCTATCGAGTGGTGAAAACCGCTTGGAAATCGGTGCAGTAATTTTTGAGTTTATCGCGAACAGACAGACGAGGCTGGGGACTTTGTTTTATAATATGTATTGATACAATATCGCTCGCCATACAAATTCATCTTCAGATACGAAAATATGAAATATTATTTATTATCTTCGTTGTGTGTGATAGTTCATTGAAATTGTATGGCGAGCGATATTGTATCTTATGATAAAATATTATAGTATCATAGCCATATGCAGCGCCCCAGTGAACTCCACTGCTGGTGACGTAACCGTAACCTACGACAAACTTATTATTTTCGGTTGGTACAGTAATCGGGTCTAGGGATCGATTGTATTAATTTGTTGAATGAGATCTGTATGATTTAAGTTAATATAATTGATAATCTAATTTTTAAATTCTCATGTGTGATGCTAAAATAGTGTGGAATGAATAAAGCATTATTATTATTATATCAGAATACCATATCCTGGAACTTCTTGATAGTAGAATCGCGTCAAATATTGTAGAATTCCACGATGTAGAAAGTTTTGAAGTGGAACCACGTGTTCTCGCTGACCTTGTAGGCGAAGACGTTGTTTTTGAAGGTTCAGGTGATAAATGGAACCACCTGAACTTCAAAGTCAGGTGACATCTCCAAATAGAGGATCCTTTGACTGAACCATTCCATGGCAAATTGAAAGAAGAGAGCGTTCCCATAGTATTACTTCGCACTGAATGCAATTACACAGATGACGTTCTCGTACTACACTTACTCGGCGAAATCTGCAGCAACATGGTCATAGAGTCACCTGAAAACTATTCCTTTTACCTGTAACCCACATGATTATACAGCAACTTTACCAAAAACCCAGTACCTACACTATCTGAATATGTTCACGATTATTTTGATAAAAACTTCTACGAGGAGACTACACAAACTTATTGACATGCGTAAGACAGGCCGAAAATTCAAAACTACAAAAGTGGAAATAGCTAAAGTGCCTGGTCTTCATATTATTAGGTCTTTACCTATGAAATTGCCATTTTGTATGAAAAAATTTTAACGAATTTTTTTGATGTATTTTTTATTTGTATTAATCGAAGTAATCACCCATGCAATCAATGCATCTTTGCCAACGCAGTGGCAGTTTATTGATGCCCTTCTTAAAGAAATCAGCTGGAGGGGAGGCAACAAATTCTTCAAAGGCATTTTGTACTGCCTCTCGGGTATTGAAATTTTTTCCCGCCAAGAAGTTATCCAAATTCTGGAAAAAGTAGTAGTCTGTAGGCGCAAGGTCTGGTGAGTAGGGCGGATGACGTAGAGCTTCCAACCCCAGTTCTTGCAACTTGGAGACCGTCTGCTGTGCAGTATGAGGTCGCGCGTTGTCATGCAGGAGCAGCGGAGATGAGCGATTGACCAATGCTGGTTGGAGATGTGCCAGCTTCTCCATCATTGTGTTCAGTTCTTCACAGTACACATCTGCAGTAATGCTCACCCTGTTTGGTAAGAAGCTGTGATAAATCACACCGGCGCTAGACCACCAAACAGTGACCATCACTTTTCTAGGGGTAAGTTTTCGTTTAGGGCATTGTTTAGGTGCTGAACCAGGATCCACTTGCTGAGCGCTTGCGGTTATCAAACAGAATCCATTTTTCATCGCAAGTAACAATGCGGTTCAAAACTTCTTCATTTGTGCGTCTGTTGAGCAGTGCAAGGCACGTTTCGACGCGTACTTCGCGCTGGCGATCATTGAGTTCGTGGGGCACCCATTTGTCAAGCTTTTTTACCTTGCCAATTTGACGCAAATGGACCAATATTGTTTTGACGCTAACGTCGAAAGCTGCTGCTAACTCAGCCGTAGATTGTGTATCATCTCTCCACAATCGCCTTTAATTCGTCATTGTCGACCAAAGTCTTCGGTCGACCGCGAGATTCATTTCTCAGGTCGAAATTTCCAGAACGGAAGCGAGCAAACGAATAACAGGTGGTGCGTTGGTTTGTAGTGTTAGCTCCGTAAACGTCGTTGATGTTGCGTGCCGCTTGTGGCGCGTTGCTGCCACGACGGTACTCATATTCCATAATTACTCGAATTTTTAACGTAGGTAAAACGGGCTGTTTTCTGCAACTCCACGACTAAAGCGCGTATTTTGCGTATAGAATTTTTAACGTATCCCTGATGACGAAAAAGATTGAAATGCGATGAAAATGTAACACTAATCAATAAACAAATGACTACTTTTGTAAAGAAAAACCTTGTTTTAAAATAAAATTAATTTGCAATTAGAATTCTTAGCCAAACAAAAATTATTTTGATTTGAAATGGCCAGTACTGCAGAACGGCAATTTTATAGGTAAAGAACTATTATCATGGGATGCCTTCCATATCCACGAATGCCGATGTACTGGCGAGCCAATATGAAGATTGGACTTATTGCCGATAAAATTTCTCGCGACCGATTTATAACTTTACGCAATACTCTTCAAGTAGTTGATGCCGATCAGCCAACACAAACCGAGACTAACAATCAATTTGGAAGTCGCAACCGATTCAGGATACGGGTTCAGGATACTTACAACAAAATGGAAAGAGTTACATCTTATCATTCCATAGATGAGCAAATGATACCTTTCAGTGGTGAGACATGCTAACACTATTGGATTTTCGTTTCAATCTTGCTGACGCTTTAACAAATTTTCCAGAAGAAGACCGCCGCGAAGACATAATAAAAAAGAGTCACCTCCTATCAATAGGCAATACAGACCAATACGCCCATTACAGGGCAAAAGAGATGATGGATATGATATCAGATTGTGCTTGATAACATAAAAGCATCAAGGTCTTGCATGATGGAGAGCTGCCAAAGCCAATCCCTAATTCCCTACTAATATTATAAATGCGAAAGTAACTCTGTCTGTCTGTCTGTTACGCTTTCACGCAAAAACTACTGAACGGATTTAGATCAAATTTGGTAGGTAGGTAGAAGAGACACTGGAATAATACATAGGCTACCTATAATTCCACTACTGAGCACGGGTCTCTGCCCGCGCGATATAAACTGTAGTCCACGCGGGCGAAGCCGCGGGCGGAAAGCTAGTCAGACATAAAATGAACCAATAGACCAGGGTCGATAATTTTTGAAACGAAATAAAATCATAGTAGGATGAAACCCACTGGAAAAGAAAGAGAATATAACAAAAATGAAATAAAAAATAATTTACGGGCGATCTGAGGTCGGGAAATGGATGGGTGTGCGTTTTTAAGGGTAAAAAACAGTTTATCTCTATTTCCGACAAAACTACAAGTCCTATGTAAAAAAGTTAAATTGCAAAGTTGTAGATAATAACATGATCTACAACTTTTGTATTTACACTTTTTTCCCATAACCTCAAAGTGTATGTGAAAAATTCAAATAACTAAGGGTTTTGGTTTTTTATCTTTTACAAACATTATTCTTTTTCCACGAAATATAATGAAAACTTACCTTTTTATGTCACAAACACACTGTTTTTTTTTTTATTTGAAATATTTATTTTTTCACCTTAATTTTGACTTAATATCGAAAAAGCACCCTAATTTTCAATCGAAAATTCTCACGACAAAATACTCCTTTTTTTAAAAAGTCGGCAGTTTTTTTGTTTGTTAAAATCTGTAGTTTTAGACGGTGTAAAAAAAGTATCATTATTACGGTAAAATTTCTCAGAAAAGCCAAAAAACTCGAATCCAAAAATTTGGAAAACGTTAGATTGCATGTTACGTTCATAAAAAAATATTTAATGAGACACCTAGTTAGGCTATTAGGTTAGATTAAAATAAAAATGGTTTATAAAATATATTTTTGCAGAATCGTATGGAATTCGCAAAGCCGCATTCAAAAATATATGACAGTACTATATTACGATTATATTAAAGGTCCAAAACACTTGGGTTAGGTTAGGTTAGGCCAAAATATGATGTTTTATAAAACCTAAACCCCATACTTTAGAGCAGCGATGGGCAAAAAGTAATTAGATTAACAATTACAAATTACACTACGAGTAAATACACTTACATTGTAATTGGTAATTGAAATACTTTGTAACAGATTACTTCAGTATTTATTTACATTGAGTACTTACTGTAATTAAATACAAAGTAATTGAATTACAAGTTAATCTAATTACATTATAACAGATTACAAAAGTAATCTGATAAAATGTAATTACACATTTATATAAGCATTTTTGTAAGATGCGAAAAATGCCCTGCCTATGACTCCACCTCATTGTAATGACCTGTGCCCACAGCTGGACATAAGCATCCCAAGTGTCACCATTTAGGCACTATAATGACTGATGCCCACTGTTGGACAAAAGTGTGCCCCTCGCCATAATGACCTGTGTCCACCGTTGGACAATAAGCCTCCCCCAAAGTGTCACCATTTAGGCGCTATAATGACTGATGCCCACTTCGGGGCATAAGTTTGCCCCTCGCTATAATGGCCGATGTCCACTGCTGGACATAAGCCTCCCCGAGTGTCGCCATTTAGGCGCTATAATGACTGATGCACACTTATGGACATAAGTCTGCCCCTCGCTATATTGACCTGTGTCCACTGTTGGACAAAGGCCTCCTCCTCGCTATAATGGCCGATGTCCACTGTTAGACATAAGCCTCCCCGAGTGTCGCCATTTAGGCACTCTGATGACCGATGTCCACTGTTGGACAAAAGTCTGCCCCTCGCCATAATGACCTGTGTCCACTGTTGGACATAATCCTCCCCCAAAGTGCCACCATTTAGGCGCTATAATGACTGATGCCCACGGCTGGGCATAAGTTTGCCCCTCGCTATAATGGCCGATTTCCACTGTTGGACATAAGCCTCCCCGAGTGTCGCCATTTAGGCACTATAATGATTGATGCCCACAGTTAGACATTAGTCTGCCCCTCGCTATAATGACCTGTGTCCACAGTTGGACAAAGACTTCCTCCTCGATATAATGACAGATGTCCACTGTTGGACATAAGTCTACCCCTCGTAATAATGACTTGTGTCCACAATTGGACAAAGGCCTCCTCCTCGATAAGAAGACCGATGTCCAATGTTGGTCATAAGCCTCCTCCAAGTATCGCCATTTAAGCGCTATAATGACTGTATGTCAACAGTTGACATAGGCCTCCCCCTCGCTATAGTGACCGATGTCCTCTGTTGGACATAGGCTCATAAACTAGTGCGCCTTACTATCAGATTGCTCTACGTACGGGCCGCACTTGCAGTAGGTACCAATATCGTAACCATGCGGTGCAAGCATGCGACATTTCATATTCAAAGCAATAATTACAATATAATTAAATACTATGTAATTAGGTTATATTGTAATTAAATTACTTTGTAATTAAATACAGTGTAATTAATTTCATAGCCCATTCAAAGTAATGTAATTCAATTACTATGTAAGTAATTCAATTACACTGGTCAACAAATTTTTGTAACAGAAATTCTGTATTGTTATTCTTACTTATCTACCTACCCTCATTACAAAACACTAACATACTGTGTTTCTATCACGTACAGATTTGTTGTGACACCCACTTAAAATTATACCGAATTTTTCACTACGTTCAGTCGAATTGCAACGACTTCTTAAAAATAGTGGTCAACTGTGAGTTTAGCCTGCATAAGCTAATTGCTGCTGGTTTCTCACTATGTAAAATAGCTATATCGTTCACTTGAACAGTTTTTACTATGTATGTGGTGAAGCAAATTCAAAAAGTCAGTGTCGAAATTTTGCTGAACTGGAAAAGCGGTGTTATCGTGATTGTTTTGGCTTTTCCGTGTTTTATCAAGATAAATTGGACGTTAGATATGAGTTCTGCAACATGAGTAAAAAAAATATAGTTAGTAGTAGTAGTACACAAAAGGAGTGCGATAAATGGCTTTGAAAACCCTTAGATTTGAACAGGATTCTAAAGACCGCAGACACACCACGTGTCTGTTGTCTTATTGCCTGACTTATATGGGTAAATGTGATAAATCTGATGTAAACATATACTGTAAGATATGCAAAAGTACGTCATGCGATATAACCGCTTCCTCATAGGACTGATGTACCAATACATGAAGTGCCAAATTAAACATAGTGTTTAATTAATTTACCTTCATGTAATATAATTACAGATGAAATTCATGATCTAGCCTTTGTACCTAATAAAGAGAGAAATACTAATAACTGCCTCAAGCCGATCTAGATGATATTTTTCATGATTTAAAATGACCTAAAAATCATCATGTTTTTTTAATGTTACGAGAAAATTTTCTGCAAAGATCTCATATGGGAACGAATTTAAATGTATCAAGCGTTGGGTTACAATTTGCCACTTAAAATATACTTTCTACAATCACATTACGACTCCTGTATCAAAAATCTCGGAGCAATGGCAACGCAATGGAGTAAGGTTCCAGCAGGTTTTTTTTAGCAAAAAAAACACGCACCAGTGGATATGGATTCCTTGAATATTAGTAGTTTTCAATTGAATGCTTGTAATAGACTAGCTTCAAGTTAAATACTACAGAAAATTGCAACATATGGTTTAAAAAAATGAATTTTCAAGTATAATTGTAAGTAAAGTATCAATATTTGTCATGAAAACTAAAGTGGCTGTCACAAAAAAAACTTTGTGCCAATTTTTTCCTAAATCTATTTCCTACCAGAGGGAGTCAAAATAAAGCCATTTATAGCAAAAAAGTTCTTGTTACAAAGAAAAAGTTAATTTTTGTCGACCAGTGTTATTAATTAGATTACATAATAAGTAATTAGTTACGCCCACCACTGCTTTAGAGATGTGTCGCCAAAATAAAAATTACTCTATTTAACTAGATGCTTCGAATGACACCTGTCTCAAATCTGTTGGTGGGTGGAGACACTTTCATGCAATGCCCTTTATTGATTTTTGTTAGAGAGAGATATTGTTTATTAAATGATATATATTGATTAACAATTAGGTAATTTATGTATATAAATAATATTAGTGCTTCATTCGTTGTTTTTTTAAGAAAATAATAAATAAAAAAAGGTGACACTCACTATTGTGAGACTTGCCGATAGGTCGTGAGAGCACCTTTTCAGGGAGTCTGAAACTTCAGGATTTTTATATTAATTTATCCTAGTTGCCATGGACATCTAGAAATACTTTTAACCAACTTTTTTTACGACACTTGAATTTTTTTTCTTTGTGTGTAAATTTTTTTTACGGCTTTAAATTATTGCGCTTTTCATAATAATTAAAATATCGGAAATATTTGTTTGATTGTTAGTTGTAGTTGTTGGTTGTTGTTGGTGTTTGTTATTGTTGTTGATGTTTTATTGTTAGTTGTGGTTGTTGGTTGTCGTTGATTGTTGTTGTTGTTGTTGATTGTCGTTATTTTAAATTGCTATCGATAAAGGCTTATTTAGTTCAAGCGTGTTCCGGCGACACATGACATCGGCAAATCTTGGTATCGGCCAACCATACATTCTATGTAGCGTTATTCGGCGAAACGTGCTGTCGATAAATAATGATATCGACTGATAGTTTTTTCATATTACCGTTCGTCGGTGAACCATGCTTTCGGTAGACAGTTATATCGTTCAAGGGTAATTCGATATACCGTACGGGACTCGCGCCTCCCAATCAAGGGCGTTGAAGGTCATGGATTGCAACTGCTGTCTACACGGATTGAAACTAGCAATTTCACCTTGGTTGGAAGGCGCGTTGGTTTGCAAATTGTAACCGTCTGTTCACCCTTTAATGTAGCATTTAGTCGAGAACGCCTGGCTATTTAGTCCTTTTATACGTTTTAAATACGGCGTCACCTACTGTAATAGGAGTTCAGGTGGAAAATCAAACGAAGTGACACCATTCAGGTTTCTAATATTTTTCACACTACGCGTATGCGTTTGGTGTCTAGTTGTCAGCAACTAGAAGTAATAGACAAAATGGAGCGCACCCCCAGTCCCGGCAGGCGGCGCGGCGCAGCATCGCGGCCGTCATTTGAGCGAATAAAGAGTGACAGCTCACATGATCACATGCATCGCTCCTTTAACTGGATAACTGCACACGCCTAACCATATGTTTATATCGCATGAGTTAGCTCCCCACTTTATACACTTGTCCCGTCGATTGCAATCATTGTTTGGTAGTGGTAGGTAGCTACTTATTCCTTTAGATTACGATTTATTTGTTAAGTTTGTTATAGTAAAAATATGAAAATGTTTAATGCAGTTTTAAATTTGTATCTGATAGTAGGTGAGTAGATTATTATGATACATACTACCTAGTAGGTATGACATCGTATTAAACAATAAAAAGTTCTCCGTTTTCTAACGTTTAAAGATCTTCCTTCTTCTTCCGCTACAGACGGTGACCAATTATCACGCTCTTCATCAGATCAACTAAGGTCCGCTGTTGAACATGGGCATCTAGGTACATGAAAACTAGATTCTTCTTTTTCAGTTGCTTTTACACGAATGTCACCTCTGGTAGATCTTTAGGTCAAAGCTGCTATTATGTGGCATATACGAGTAAGTAGGTACGTAGTTTGGCAACGCAGTCGGAGCAGAGTGCCTAGTAAGAGTTTGTTTTACGTTAACGCGATCGACACATTTATGACTTCGGCGCTCCGATTGGTCTGTTCCAAGCGCTTAACCAATCAGAGAGCCAAACACTGCAAACGTTTCGATCGTGTTAACGTAAAAACAAATCGCACTCAGCACACTCACACACTAGTAATTACAACGAGTATGGAGGGCGGAGTGCGTGCCGCGCCGACCGGTTCGCCATTTTTTTATGTGCCCTTAACGTTAACTTCTGGAAGCGATGCCTTCATATTACCGCGCGCCATCGCCTTCTAGAATCTTACAACATAGACAGGCACAGAAGACTAGCTTCATAAAAATAGCGAAAACAAGCGCACGCGCACATAGACGTACAGTAACGTTCTACCACAGGTAAATAGGTAGGTACTAGGTACCTCGGTCGATCGGATGACAGTCATGCGCAGTTTTACTCGCCAACGTGTATTGCAGGCTTAATAGACGAAGCGTAAATGCCTACGGCTTATGTATTTTGTGTGGTGCACTCTACACACGTGCACTTTCACGTTTAAATAACCGGACTCTAGGGATAACCTGATCTAAGGAGTGACCAAATGGTTGCAGACGTCCCAACCAAGGTGACCTTGCTAGTTTTAATCCGTGTAGACAGCAGTTGTAAACCATGATCTTCATCGCCCTTGGTTGGACTTGGGAGTCGCGTTTTTTGGGGTGGTGGTGGGAGTGAGTTCGCGGTTAAGAAGCACATCTTCATCTTTACATGCAATGTGCAGGACACTCGCAATAACTGTCACATAACATGAGATAACGGTTTTTCGTCGATTCTGAAAACATGAGCTATTTAGACTTAGTGCAGTGTTGTTCTGGGTGTGCGATATGTTCAAATTGGCGCGTTTTTCGGCCTCAACGATGTGTCGTAGGTAACTAGGTACCTACGACGATCATACGATGCGCGGTGCGGGCAGCGAGATGCAAGTTTACTTCATTCGCAATTTTATTGAAATATATTTATACTACCTGTTGGGTTACGGTTCTGGAAATTAAGATCCTTGGGGGAGGCGTATGTCTAGTTAAGTAGTAGACTCTTTTAGTTGAAACGATAATGACGACAACCCTTAATTTTTTTTGGAACTTTATGAAATTTTCTAGTAATATAATATATAGTTTATTGGTGATCTCTTTCAATTAATTTGCTTAAATGCTTATTAAGACAAACCTATTATAATATATACAAAAACAATTATTTGGTAGGTACTAGACCTTATATCTCCATGATTTTAGGTGATTTATTGTGGAATTGATTTTACATTGTTTGGTGACTACATTTTGGTGACAAATCTACTATTTTGCGGGCAAACCCTATTATTTAAGCAACACAAAACTAATTAAATTGGCGATAGCTTAAATGATACCCAAAGCGATTTTGTCTCATTATAGGTAAATAGTAGAGATGCGCCGAATATTCGTTTTATATTCGGTATTCGGTGTATTCGGCAGAATTTTGAGGTGTTCGTATTCGGCCGAATCATTCGGTTGAAATGCCGAATATATTCGGTTTAATGAATCATAATAAATCAGTCTTTAGAGCAAAATAAATTTAAGGAATCCCATATTCTAACCATCATATTTATTAGACGACCAGATTGTTTGGTTTTCAGGCCTTTAATATACCACTTTGTAAGAAATTATTTCTATAATGTTGGTTGCACAATCGAAACCGATGATGACCCGGGAATTGATGGTGGCCCAGCCACTGGTGCTGGAACTATAACCAAAACCATATTGGAAAATATGGAACACCAAATTACGGAACGAGGAACCGAATTATCCGGCAGTATATTCGGTTCGGTAAAAAATTAACCGAATATTATTCGGTATTCGGTTATTCGGTGAACCCACTATTCGGCGCATCTCTAGTAGATAGGTACTATGCATTGATATTATAGATAACAGAGGTGTTCGACAGCATCAGCTTACTAGCCATGGTTGTCATATATCATGGTGTGCAGTGTCGAGTTATTTTACCACATATTATTAGAATCGGTATCGTTCGGCGCAGGTGCAGGCACCGCTCATGCCTACTTTCGGGTGAAGTCTAGTTTCTCTCCTGTAACCACGCGCCACAAGTCCACAACAGCTGTGTTGCAACTAAGGCGACCATTACACGGTCAAGGTCATGCAAGCGTCAATTAATTCCAGCAATCATTAATGATGGTTTTCGTCAATCAGTAGGTACTAAAAAACGCGAATCATCGCTTTAGACAGTAGGTTTTTCGTCAATCAAAACTTTGACTGTGGCAAAACTGACAGCAAAATCTACCGTGTAATGTTCGCTTTATACCTATTCCATCTGTCAAAATAGTTAACTGAACGTAAACAATCTTGATACGTTTTTTTTTATAAAAAAAAAATCATACAAAAGACATACTTACAAAGATTATTTAAATACAATTTAATTATCTAAGTACCTACCTAACATCGGTTTGGATAAATTCCTAATTGTAAACTTATTTCGATTTTTTTTTTAAGCTAAAGACATGTTAAGATTTGTTTTAATTGATATAAACTAGAGCTTGACTGCGATCCCACCTGATGGTAAGCAGTGATGCAATCGTTGATGGTGAGGCGCTCTAGTTTATTAAGAGCCTATTCACTCTTGCCTTGAAGACACCTAAATTATAATCGGACGGGAAGACCGCAGCCGGCAAACTGTTCCAGTCCCTCGATTATTAAATTTAAGTACCTACCTACCTAAACAGATGGAGTATAGGTTTGAACTTTGATGCGCATTAACAATAACAATGCACCAGCGCGAGCGGCGCGGCGGCGGGTGCTCTATCATTATTTTGAAGCACACGCCGTCACTTTTGTTTGACACCGGCCACAAAGTACTGGCATGCAAATTCATGCAACAGAGTTCCGGCGACGTCAGACAGAACTTTCACACGTTCAGCTTAGAAGCTGAACGTGTGAAATTCAGCCGCCGCCGGAGCTCGGAGGCGGAGCACGGAGGCAGGTTAGAAATAACTTATAATAGGTTGTTATTTCTTTGCTGATAAAATATTAGATTTTTTAGTTAATTATTATGTCATCAAATACCTACTTAACTCTATTATGTTTGTACTAATTTACGAACGTATCTACCTATAATACTCTACGACAATTAGGTCACTTTGTTGATGCAGGATGTATGCAGCAGAGCAAGCTGAGGATCATAAAGGTCATCCACTGTATGTGTATGCGACGCACAAAATTAAACTTTTTTTTATGTGGTCACTTAGTTGTTAGGTACTACTTTTCTGGATGAAAATATTTAACCAGGCAATAGCTGCACAAACATGCAAGTGCAACAGCATAATAGAACTGCAGCCGAGCCGGCACCCTGGTACCTACTTCAGGCGCCAGCCGAGCGGCCCGACCGCAGTTCCCGAGTCGACGAGCGCAGTACCTGAGGCACAGGCGGAGTGCGGCGCACCGAGCAGTGCCAGCAGCAGCGCCGCCGCCGGCAGCCAGCCGACCCCCGGCGCGTACCCGTCCCCAGCCGCCATCCTTTGTCTTCTCACACTCACACTATCATACGCATACTCGTGAACATACACCTAACACAGCTAGCTACAAACAACTCCGAAAAATGGCTCCTCTAGATCTTCCGAGTGTTGAAAATGGATCTCAATCTATTTCTGTTTACTATCGACGCTATACTTCACTTATTACAATGACTGGAACTCGATATCACTATTCACTATGATATAGGAATCGTTGCGTATGAAAATTGTTTATATATAATATATAATTGAAACTAAGTAGTTTAGCACTGTGTAGTTTATTAAATTCTATTAATTTCTCGAGCGACACAAACAAACAATACATCTCGACATAGTACTTCCGATCAAGTCGACAATACAGGACCGCGCCGCGCCGCCGCAACACTCCGCAACAGTAAACAGAGTAAACATAAAACCAAAGCATAAAACATTTGTTTTTAGTCTATTCCGCTATGGTAACAGTGTTGCAAGACGTGACTTTTTAATTTCTTATAAATCTGGAACATTACATATTTGCTTGGAATTATTTTTGTTGAAAACAACAATACTTCAGCAATAGAATATAATGTAAAAAAAAGAAATATCAAACGTTTCCTGAAAAAATATTTTTTTCTCGCAACTGAGTCTCGTCAACCGACTAGTGGGTACATCTACTAGTAGTTTAGTAGAAACTACTATTATAGTTTATATAAGGAAGTAATTAGAGTAAGTAAATTATTAAAAAAAAAAAATTAGATTAGGTTAAGGTTAGTTTAAACCTAACCTAGGTTAAAACTGCACTGTGTGAAAAAACATATTTCAGTTGGAATAATAGCGTAAAAACTGTTATTTCAACTGAAATATTTGACTAAATAAAAAATGTTAAAAGTACTAGTTGGTTAACAAGTTATAGTTTAAATGTTTATTTCCCAAACATTAGGCTTGCGTTAATTTTTTTTGTGAATAGATTTTTTGCTAAGTAATAATTTGGCGAATGAAATTATGGGAAAAATTTTTGGGAAGTGATGTCAAATTTCTTTCGGGCAAACAAGGGAGACCTATTTATAATTTAGATATATATGAATGCGTGACAATTTGGACTCCTACCTTAAGGATTGGTCAGAAGTGGCTAAGAACAGAAAAGAGTGGAATAACGGAAAGGAGGCTTTTGCCCTGCAGTGGGACACAACGGGCTCATTATAAAATAATAATAATAATAATTAATGTAGATAAAGATAGTATGAATAATCCAAAACTCGTTAATTTTCTATTTTATGTCTTCAATCAAATTTCGTTTATAATTTCAAGTTCAATAAAAAAAGCTGTAAACGATTACGACAGTACGAGTATTCAATTTATCATCTTTAAGGCTGGCAGCACTGCAAATAAAAGAGATTGTACTCTTTGGTATATTATGTACTCTGTGGATGGTAACTTCTGACTTGACAGTTGACAGCATCACAGCCAAAGAGAATGTAAAGTAAGAGGCGGAACTTCCATAGAAAAAACCGATGTATGAAACGTGCATCTTCGATCAATACCAACATAACAGAAATTCACAACTATGGCGGAGTACATACTGCCAACATAATGATATTACTAGTGATGTACTGGGTGGCGCAATTTTTTTTATCGATATCGGTAATTTTTTTTAACGGGATTTCTTTTTATTTTCAGGAAAGAAAAAAATATAAAAATTCGAAACTTAGATTGTTTTAATACACATTATTCGACGAATTAAATTTACCCACGCTATTTATTTATTTGGTATGTTTAAGAAAACAAATTGTTACACAAAAATGGTAATAAATAATAACTTAAGTCAACAACATGTTGTCTAGTGGCTAACACATCATTTAACTCATCTCAAAAATTACTGCACCGATTTTGATGCAACTTGCACTGATGATTGCACTTTTCCAGACAGGTGATGTTATATTTTCTATCTTGTAAACTTTCTGTTGAAAGTTTTTTATAACAGTTCGACTTGATTTAAGTTTCTTAATTAACTTTCGCTTTCGAAGTGTCATTGGAACACCATGTCTCTCTTGATGTTTTCTTAGTGATACTAATGGTTCTGAAACATAAAAAAGTCGGTGTTAAAAATTAATTATTAAGTAGTCGTAATCTTAAATAGAATGTATACAATACTCACAAGGACTGCAAAATCTTCTATTTGGGGAAATCAGATTAGGGTCAGATGTCGATTTAGAGGGTACTGTAACAACAGGTTAAAATGTAAGTAAAAGTAAAAGTCATTCGTGAAGTATGTAAGTAAAATACGTAAAGGTTCTTACATTTATTCCCTGTCACTTTGACCCATTGTTTACACCAAAAAATTGGGTGATGAGTTATTTTTACTTATAAATTACATAATTATGTATTATAAACGCAAACGCATATAAAACGCATACGCATATTGCTAAAAGAGTTATGAATTTACATGTGGATGAATGGAGAGGGAGAGGGAGGCCAAAGAAAAGATGGATGGACTGTGTGAGAAGTGATATGAATGAAAAGGGAGTTAGTGATAGCGTGTCGAGCGACAGGACAGAATGGAAGAAAAAAACGTGATGCGCCCAAATAAAGCGGGATAAGGGCAGGAAGATAATGATGATGAACTTTCAATCTTTTAAACTTTCAATCAACCTACTATAACCTTACATGCAAGGAAGTTTATTATAACAAAACATACTAATTACGAAATCATTGATTTAACTTCCTGATATCATTATCTAAAATATAAACCTATAAGATGTTCTTTGCTAAACATAGGCTTCTCTGGTTATTTCGGGATTTATCGATGTCGATAAATCTTGGTTAACCCTTCAGATACCGTCAAGGCGTCAATTAGAGACACAATTCATGAATTAATTTTACCCAACACTAGGTATATTTTGTACAAGTTTCTTTTTCTGTTAAAATGCATTAAACGTGTAAAGATTGTACTTGAATTTACTTATTTAAAGAAATAAATAACTAATTATGCTTACTGGTCTACATCTATTGGAAATCTTGCCATAAAAAGACGTTTATTATCATCAACCCGGCATGATCGAATACCACAAATTTCACACAATTCTTTCTTCATATTGATATATAGAAATACTCTACGATAAATAGAGAACTAATTTCTTCCCACAAAATGTTTATTAATATACTTTGAACAATATTATAGATGGAAATCTATCTTAGGTAAACCATAACAAACCAACTTTAACCAACTGTCAAACGTTAGGGACTGTCAAAATCCTGTAAGATATTAGTATTCTGTGGTCAAAATGGCGGAGGTGTTATCCAACTAAGTGTTGAAGAGTCATTGGCCGATAAAGACCCAAAGTCCTCAATGGTTATCTTAAATTTGACGGATTATAGCCGCCATTAAAAAGGACGTACGGTTCATACATCGGTTTTTTGTATGGCAGTTTCGCCAGGCTGATCACACTCACAGCACTCACACCACAGAGTGCTATAATATATGACTCACACACAGACACACTGACAGATAAGAAGTGTCTATTGTGACAAAATATTTGAAAAAATATTATTGGACTGAATACTACTAATACTAAGGTATAAAAAGGGTTCAGTCCCTGTTAAACTAATTCTAAATCTAATAAAATAGAAAGAACGCAATTACGTTTGTGATATAAAACTGAAATTAGCTAATTGTTCACACATTACGCTTATTATGGTCACCAGAGCGTTTTATTATGTAATAACTAACAAGTAGGTTAGAATTCTATTATGATTCAATAGAAAAATAGATTTATGGCTACAGATTTATCCCACAATTGATCTGATTTGCAAGAGGTGTAGTGTGGGTGGTGCCAACCTAGTGTTCGCCCCTACAACCTCCGGGTATACAGGCGTTTTGTTGAACATTGATATTGTGTTCTTATAGATGGGTGGACATGGACATGGGCCTCCATACAAAATTCCAGAATACAAACAGTTTACTATCAACGGCATCCCTCAACTGGAAGAGTTAGAGAAAGCACTCCAAGCGAAGGGGCTGCGAGATCCCTGGATCAGGTAATGATACTATCATTGATTTTTTCTTCTATTTATCTAAAAATGAGTAAAAAAACGAAATCCCGAGTGGCTGCGAGATCCCTGAATCAGGTGATGATACTGCCATTGATTTTTGGCTAAACTGTACTATACTGAACAGTGAGTTTTAAGCTCATAATTTTTTACTAAAGAAGTTTACGTTCAAAAAGTAATTATGCAAAGTCTCAAAAAGTAATTAATAATTATGCAAATAGAGTTTTTGAGAAAAAAATTGTCCCACCAAAAACATTTCATGTAAAATGTTGCCAAGACGACCACATAAGGTTTGCTCTGTGAAAAAGATATTAGATCTCATGTAGAGCCAAGCTTCTGAATGTACACGGCCTTACTCTACCGACCCTAACTTCACAAATTCTACATATCAGTAAAAATGTAATAAAGTTAAAATCGTCAGTTTTTAGTAATTTTGACTCCATTTTGACAGATTTCGTTCACTTTATACCTTGTTGTTAATAGTATATAATATGACAGGTATGTTCATACAGCCACAATGAATATGTAACAATACGCAAAGAAAGACAGCAAGGAAATTAATAATAATTCATGTTCCATTATAGTAACCAAAAGGGCCTCTGCGAGTTGGCTTCGACCCCTTGTACGCCTCTCAAAGGCCCAGGACCTCAGGGTCCTGAGATTATATAAACAGATGATAATAATAATAATTTTATTTAACACACATGGTAGATACAAACATCAGTGGTGCTCTGGCTCTTGTACTAGGATATCCTGTATCACAAGAGCCAGTCCTCTCAAGATACATGGTGATAAAAAAAAAAAAATGCGTGATAGACAAACAGGAAAAATAATAAAATAGTCAGCATGCAAAAAGAAAATCATAATAATCGCAATTATACAAAAAAAAAAAAAACTAATTAATTTTGAATTGATACTATTTTCATAAAATTATTTAAAACATGTCAAGAGTGGTCCACTCACCCCGGAGTGTGAGGTGTGGGTAGGGATGAGTGGGTGTGTGTGTGGTGTTTGTGAAGTGATTGTAAGTGTGCATTAAGTAGCTGATCCGATTAGGCAGAAGGCCTAATCGGATCAGCTACTTCCTCAAAGTTAAAACTGTTCAGCCACTGCATTACTGTTATCTTAAATTGGTAATTGTTTAGATGTTTAAGATATTTCATCCTCTTATCCTGACCGATTTTATTGTATAGTCTTGCGGCAATGTAGTTATAGTGTTTGATAGCAAAAGCGCTCTTAGTCCTTTCAACTGGGCACCTGTCAATCCGCCTAGACGTGGTTGGTAAACTTGGGACAGTGCATCGGTGGTATTTGCGCAGACATTCGTATACGAAGATCTTCCGGACACTTAAGACATTAGCCTTTTCGTAAACAATTGAGGTGGGCGTCCGGAATCTCAGAAGGAGTAGAACCTTCAGCACGGTGCGTTGCGCACGCTCTATCTCAATCATGTCTTACCGGCGCCACCCCAAGCGCAAATAGCGTAACCCAAGAGACAGTGGCACAGGGCCTTATAGGTTTGGGACCGGCAACATGTCGCAGGGTTTTAAAAATATGAATCAGCCTGCGTACTCTTTTGGCAGTTTCTGAGATATGTTGAGACCATTTCAGAAGTTCGTCGACGATTACTCCTAGATATTTTATCTCGCTTACTCTAACTAGCTCAGGACACGTACAAGAGGGAAGATAAGTGCTATTCCTATTGCAGGGGTATGAGTGGATAGTGACTTTAAATTTTTTTGGGCTGCCTGCTACCGTCTTACTGAAACACAAGTATTTAATAAAATAAATTGTTGATGACATTATTAAATGTCTACATATATCATTGTGTATCAAAATGATTTATTATCAAATCACACTAATAACCAGTTTGTATAGTGCCAAAATATCGTCATAAGTAGAAACTGAATTGACTAGATTTTTACGATCATGGCCCATGTAAATAATCATGGCTTATTATATATTTTTTGCTTTCTGGACTGTTGTTGTATATTGAATCTGTGGGTCGAAATTGTTACAGCGTGTTTCACTTAAGAAGCTTGCATCTTGCACTTGCATCATGACTCACATTTTCACTGTTTTTCATAACTGATTATGACATTACTAGTAGTAATTTACTACACATTTTTCATTAGATATTTTGGAAACACAGTATATATGAACTTTGACACTTAATAATTTGCCTAAAATTAAAAAAGTCAAAAAAGAAAGCCTCTAGAGACCTTGCAAATTTTATTAAGATTCTAAATGACGACAACTTTTTCCAAAAACTTTTAAGGGTTTAAAAAAAACAGCTATTTCCTAGAGCAAGTTTTGTGAAATTTTCGAGTAAATCTCGGAATTACCGAATACTAATAGAGTTTAGGTTCAGGCGTTATCTCTCTTTTTTGCGTTGCCTTTTCATCAAACATCGCGTTGGATTGCATTAAATGAAGTAACAAGCTTTTAAACCATTTTCGATGTTTACGATATGCGAGTGGAAAAGGGCCCTGTAAGTGAAACGCTCTGTACATGTGTGGGTACTTTAAAATAAACAGTTTATGCTTAGTCTCGAACTATTTCTATCTTTTATTGGCGACTTCAGAAAATTTATGGATTATTAGTGGAAAAATGGCGTGTAACTTAACAAATATTATATTTTCCAGACAGTTTAACCCTTCAGATACCGTCAATTAGAGACACAATAGTAAGACAATAGATGCGCGGCCACCGGGTGTCGCTTGGGGATTCATGAATTAACCAGACAGTTTAACCCCAAGACTGATAAATGGTGTGAATATAAAGAATTATTATTGTGCTCGTAGGACGTGGTTGGTGTGAACCAGTGACGTAGCTACTAAGGGGCTAGGCGGGGCGGTGCCCCGGGGCCCTCAAGCTCGGGGGCCCCCTAAAACCTGATCATTAAACCAATTTTCAACCGTACACTTGAATTAAGGTTCAGTTGAAAACCAGCGTCAGGCAACTACCATGTAGTTGTCTGGCATTTTTGCTGAACTGGACCTGTTTGGCGCCACCGTGAGGCACACATTGTTAGTTGTCTCTTTCTTTTATAAAATATTAGTGTCTATAAGTCTATATGTTGTTACTACATTGTGTGTATCTACGAGTGTGTATGCCAAATAAAATAGTTTTCTTTCTTTTCTGATCAACAAACCGCTTATTGAATGAACGAAAAATTTAACGAAAAACTATTTCTTTTGAGTGATGATGTAAATCAGATAATGTGACCACGGCAGTATTGGTTGAAAAGCCCACTGATTAAGATTCGGTACCTAATTAAACTGTGAAAGATATCGTTGGCGATCATATCGACGACGACCACGTCTCAATTCAATTCAATTCAATTCTTTATTGCTATATCACATGTGTTACAAGATCTTAAAAATTCAAACAAGTGCACATGGACCCTGTCGGGCACAGCAATTATATAGACATAAGTAGGTAGTTAGTTTTTTTTTTTTGAAATTAAAACTTAGAGAAAAATTAATTGTAAACAAACAACGGATATACAAATCAAATCAAATAAAAAGTCAATAACACAGTCAATGTTTGCAAAAAGTCAATAAATAACAAATGTCAAAAAAATAAATTTATCATAAATGTCAAAGTAGACTGCATCAATATTAAAATAAATTCATTATAAATGTCTAAATAAATTCATATTATATGTCAAAAATAAACTTAATAAACTTATTACAAATAGCAAAACAAAAAATTATTACAAATGTCAACAAGTAAGTTATTACATTGGCAAAATAAATTCATGATAAATGTAAAAAAACTCATTACAGATAGCAAATAATAATACAAATGTCAAAAAGTACAAAATTACAATGTCAAAAATTTAATAACAAATGTCTCCCTAGCATTGATTGTGCATATTAATGATAAATCTTCTTATAACTTGGGATTTATATAAAAGACAAATCAGCATATACAACGTGTAACATTAAATGCGCAAAACCTCAGAGACCTGTAAGAGAAAAAATCATTTATAAAAATTTTAAGGTTTTATGTACAGTTTCAGTTTGTTTAAAATTTCTAAAAGTTCTTATTTCAATGAAACTTATATTATCCCGCGTATGAGAAAATTTAATTGAACTATAACTATTTATGTTTGTTTACCTATTTCGGCAGGTTTGCACACGTCATGGCTTGATCTATTCATAAATAGACAGGTCTAAATTTTAAATGAAGATTTTTTTTTTAATGTAACCAATATTAAAAAGTGGTTTAATTGATTCTGCTCCTTATTCTGATCACACTATTTTCAGGTTTTGCGCATTTAACGTTACACCTTGTATACGTAAATACATATATTGACAACCGAAACAGTTTAGGGGCCCTAAGTTTGTGTTTGCCCCAGGGCCCTTGCCCATCTAGCTACGCCAATGGTGTGAACAATGACACGGTAATAATATCATACAGTATTGTAACTCGGCCGTATCTTTGAAATAAATGTCTACAGCCGCGCGGTACGTAAACCTGCGATAGGGCTACCCGCCTCCAGCAATCTAATTACATTTGCCTAGTTTGTTGCCATTTATTTTTGTGATTGTAAATATACTTACTTTTTTTTATTTATAAACAAAATACTTTGTGGATTGAATAGGAAGTGTTCAATAAAAATGCGTGTAGTTTTTTTATTGGTAGATTTAAATAAAATGGTTTTTCTAGTATTATTCATACACAGAGTACAATAAACCACTATTATTAATAATAAAATATCACGTCTTTACTTTGAATTAAAAAAACCGTCGTGTCCGTTCGTCACTGCGGCACAGTTGCGACGGTCGCGACTGTCTCCATGCCGAGCCCATGCTACAACCGAGGCGCGTAGGTATAGCTCACGTTTCGTCCGTTTGTATGAAGTTCAATATTTTTATCACAGTGTGGAAAAGACACTTATTCATTGATTGCATCACTTTTAGTGCTAAAACTACCAACTGAGGTTCCATTTAAATATTGAAACCACTGAAAAATAGACGAGTTTATTAGCGAGCGTTTTTTAACCGCTGAGCGATGGCTTGCCATCTTCTTTCTACTTTTTTTTTTTGTAAAAAGAGAATTAACCACCTCTCAATTCCGGGTCTGCTTCAACTAGTTGAATGAGCAAGTTTTTGCTGTGAACTGGTGTATTGATTCTCCTTCATGTTGTTTAAAATATTTCATGAAACGTATAAGTTTAGACAGCAGAGCCCACTAAAGATGTAAACGGGTCTACCTTTTATAGCAGAACTTTTTATGTCATAATATTATTTTGCAAAACAACGGATAGCATAAATTTTATTTTGCCGAAAAACATTTCGCATACACTCATTTGTCATACATTCAAAACTCATAATTTTATTAGTCAGAATCATATTTTGGCATAATGTTCATATCCATAATAAATAAAAAGCAGGACGAACATGTAGCAGAAAATTAACAGTCAGGAACGTCTTAATTACGATACACTGTTGGTTTACATAGGGTCAACGAAGGCCCCATGCAGGTCCTCCTATTTCTGGGTGGTTATAAAAAAATAACCAAGGTACTTAGTTATAGCACTTAAAAAATAACACAGCTAGTAGGCATGTAGCATGCAAGCAGACATGCCGCATGCAAGAAGACATGCAGCAGGCTTACAGCCTGGGAACAGACATGGAACATGCAGCAGGAAATGCAGCATGCAAACAGGCATGCAAGTAGGCACGCAAGCTGGCAAGCAGCATGCAGCAAGCATTGTTTCTGTCACGGCTCCGGCGCTGCGGGGTTTGGGCGGCCCCACGCAAACTTATCGTCGCAGATGATTTTAACGCTCAGCACCGCAGCTTCGACTTGCTGGGCATTTCGGCCTCAACCGCAGCGGCGGGACCCTACTCCTCAGCTCGCGGGCCGCCCCACCTCTCCGCGTTTACGCGGATTTAAATTACTTATTATTACAGTCTCACTTCAATACGTAACGCATTCCACAAACGAGCAGCTTGGACAGTAAACGATTTGTCAAAAAAGGATGTGGAATACATACGAATACTTAATTTCAGATTTGTTCAATTAGAAATTACATATCTACGAGTACTGTCCCTAATAATTTGGCCAGCGACGGTATATTGGAGGAATATATCATAATCGTAGATTTAACAATATCAATACTATGATACTATTACAGTGGCAATACAAACTACACAAGCAGCAGATTTCTTAAGACTGCATTCTAAGTAGTTTTGTATAGAATGGAAATATGCATCAACGTGCCTTTCGCGCTGGAGTATAAACCCCCTAGCTAATGTACGAGTACATTTCAGGAATGAGGCATGGCGATACCACCCCGGATTCGGATCGAAGTGGGCTCGCGCGAACAAGGCGTTGTTCCGCGGGCTGCCGCTGGGCCTGGCGCTGGCGCTCGTCACCGTGGGCGTCGGTAAGATGCTCGGCGACAAGGACGAGCACGGCCACGGCGCGCACTGACTGCAGCACGACCTTACCCATACCTAGTGTCAGTTTATCCAATAATTACATACAATGCTGTTGAACCATCTTGTTATTCAGTTTCCCATTGACCTTGACGGTGGTACTCTAAATAATAAATCTGGTAACTAAATATTTTTTATTATCTCATCAGTCTATCTCGCTCAATAAAAACACGTAGCTCCCTAAAATTCTTTCACACATGTTCTACACCTGACTACGTTTTTATTTACATCAATGATAAAAACGATATTTTAATATATTCTCTTGCATGGTAGATGCGTCTGGAAAGTAGATTCACCTAATGTTACAAGAAATACAAAACAAAATGTTTAGTAGAAAAGTATGGTACAGCGAGTGCGGGTTCTGGAGGTGAGGGGGTTGCTCACGTGGAGCGCGGCTTGAGGTCCTCGTAGCAGGCGCGTAGGTAGATGTAGTTCTTCTTGGCGGGGTTGAAGTGCTCGTGACCCTGAGGAATACAAACCAAGCATATACAACTTTGCCATGTGACGCTCGGCCTGGTGACGCGTGACGGTTGGTTCCTTTACGTCGAGTCTGTGAGTGTTCTTGCCAAATATTATAATAATAATAATCGATTTTAGTTAATAGGTACAGTCAAGATTGTACTTGTCGTTGAAATATTGTTAAACTAGCTCGTGCTCGCGACTTCGTCTGCGTCAGACTCGTGAAACAGCACTAACTAACACCATTTGGCCACAGATTCAATTTTTTTCTTGCACGGAACCATAATTATTTTTCTCAGTTCAAGCACCAATACACTTAATTAATCGATTAAAGATTCCCTTCAACTTTTCTGTCACTGGCGCTCCACTTTCAGACTGCCTCTAATATACTCACTTCTCACTATCTATTCTCGTCACACACCCATCTCAATATTCTCATTTCCACTACATGCAAGCAAGTCATTGGATGATTTCCCCAAAAAAAGCATCCACACATTAAGGTGGTGCATCATATCTCAGATTTTCACTGTTTTTCATACAACCGCTCATAACTGAATATGACGTTATTACACATTTTTCATTAGATGTTTTGGAAACAGTATCTTGTGGATATTATCTAGGTTTCTAAAGAAACCAATTTCTAAATTTGTGTAAAACTAATCCAGTAAAAACCTCTGTAAATCTCCTACTTTGTATGAACTTTGACACTTCATAATTTGCTTAAAAATTCAAAAGTCAAAAAAGTAAAACTATAGAAACCTAGCCAATTTTATTAAGATTCTAAATGACGACAATTTTTCCAAAAACTTTTAATTTTTTTTTGTTTTCAGGCGTTATCTCTTTTTTTTGCGTTGCCTTTTCGTCAAACATCGCGTTGGATTGCATTAAATGAAGGAACAAGCTTTTAATCCATTTTCAATGTTTACGATAGGTGAGTGGAAAAGCAACAAGTTTAAGAGGGTCCTTCTTGAAATTGTTGCTAACCTGGTAGAAATAGGTTTGTTGTATCGTCACGTACATAAGTATTTACGTCAGCTCAGCAGGACGTTTTCAAATAAATGTTAATTAAGTGAACTGTCTTATTAAACATTATTTGTTTATCATAATCAGTTTGGATTTACAGCATCTAAATCGACCACAGACTATTCAAACAATCAATATACTGACGGAAAAGGTAGGACCAACAAAAAGGACCTACACCTAACATTCATTGACCTCGAGCAAGCGTTCGATCGAGGACCGCGTAAGTTAGTTTGGCAGGCTCTTCGTACTAAACTAAAATATACCGGAGTATTACATTGACAGCAATGCTAGCGCAAGAGTTCGAAGTCTGGCAGGGGTTATAGTGATTCATTCGAGGTCAAGGCGTCCATCAGGGCTGCTCAGTCCAAAGCATAGTAATTGTCCCACTGCACTGTGATCTGGGCCCAGTGCGGGTTGCTGAATGTCACATCTTTTAATTTTTGGTTCTAGGACAATTATTTATTTATTAATTTATTAAATCTTCATGCAACATGAAAGTATAAAGGCAGACTTAATGTCTTAGGCATTCTCTACCAGTCAACCAAGAGTGATGAAGAGAAAACATGGCAGGTGCATACAAAAAAGAAAGCCTGGTGGTCAAATATAGAGAGGGACCTCAAGAAAGCCCAGTTGCCAAAATTGACAACCCAAGATAGAGCTACTTGGCGCAGAAAAGTGAGGAGACCCGTCCCCAGATAATGGAACCAAGGAAGAAAGAAGGTTTGTTGAACATAAACATCTTTTCATTTTACAACTTTATACGTAAGATTTCTGCCCTTAGGATCGAAACAGCGTTACGCGTGCGCCTGCGCGGTCTCATAGAAAAAAGCGTGCGTCCGTCATCCATCGCGAGAAGTCGCTGCACGCGCTTTTTTTTGTTACGTAATAAATGTTAAGTTCGACGGGGACTGTCGTATAAAACACGCGTGCGACGTTACGCAACAGGTTCCTGCTTAACGCGGTTTCGGCTAGAGATGTGCCGTTGCCGGCAATCTGAGAATATTGCTGGCAATATTGCCACCAATATTTATACATCGAGCAATATTCCCACTTCTCGGCAATATTGCCGGCAACGGCACAACTCTAGTTTCGGCCTTTAGAGTCTAGTTGCATTAAACCCACATAGAAAACTACTGTATATAAAGTTTAAACAATATAGAGCTATCAGTATAAATGCGTCTGACTGAGTCAATCTGACCTTGGACCAGTCGTATCCTACGGCGTAGGCGAATATCTGGCCGTTGTGGTTAAATGCGCACTTGGTGAGCGGCTGGTCCAGCATCTCGGAGGACTTGAGGCGCGTGCGCGCGTCCTTGTCCCAGAACGAGAATGAGCCGTCCGAGCCCACCGTGGCCAGCGTGCCGTGCGCCGGGTGGAACGCGATGTCGTTCACCGCGTAGATGTCCTGCACAGAACACGTGGGTTAACTCGTGCTCACTGTGACTGCAGCGACAGTCGCGTGCGGTCGAGTACTCGCCTGGTAGCCGGTGGTGTTGGCGGGCGGCCGGTGGCACTTGAACGTGAAGTTGTCCTTGGGGTTGGTGGGGTTGACGTACTGGATGGCCACGCGGCCTTCCACGCTGCCCAGCGCGAAGCCAGTGGGCTGCTTGGTCTTCTTGTCTCGGAAGATAGCGATGCAGCGGTGCTGGTGCTTCAGCGGCGACTCCACGCGCTTGAACTCGCCCGGCTTGCCCTCCAGCGTGTACAGGCAGATGCCGCGGTCCGCCGTGCCCACCACGGCCATCGGGTAGTCCTGCACAAGCACGGTGTGAGCTTATATCGCAAACAAATTACGCTGTCAGTAAGCATTCGGGAGCTGACGTGTATTATATGGACGTGGTAAGTATACCTCGTTCATTATAATAAATACCAACAAAAGAAATGTTTTCATCAAATATTGGGCAAAGTATAAGAGGAGCCTTGTGTAAAAAGCAAAACAATGGACTAAGAAAAAACTAAGGACAGAGTTTTGCAAAGTGCAAAACTCTGTCCTTAGTTTTAACATAATCTACATATTAAATTACTTATATATTGATTAGGTTAGATTGAAACCAATTAAAAAGAAATGTTTTCTAAATGAAAATAAAAAACTGACCACATCCGCGCAGTAGCAGCGCTCCGACAAGTTCATGTTCATTATGGGGACTGCACTTCGGGTGTCCCAGAACTGAAACAAAAGTGCATGTTGATGCCTACTGTCTCAGACAATATGAGTGAGAGTGGTGGATGCAGCCACAGAGACACACAGCGTACCTTGAGTGTCTTGTCCCACGAGGCGGTCATGAGGCAGGTGTAGTTGGGCGCCTTGATCCAGTGGCACGTCTTCACGGGCGCCTCGTGCGCCGCCACCTGCACGTACACTACACATTATACTGACTTCAAAAGCAATAAAAGTGAATGCCCAAATTCGTATAGGGATCCGTACCTACTTGCGTCAAACCAAATTTACTCGAGTATATTTTTCACTTAATTTTCACTTACATACTACACAAAATATTTTGTTAATAACCGCATTTTTTAAATATTCAAAAAACTTGGAAGCCTGATTATATTTCATAGCGCGTCCACTATACAAACCTTGCCACTTGCAAGTCAACAAATGAGTTACTATTTAAAACTCAACACTTTCAATAGTTAGACCGTAAGTCAGACGCATTTAATTAATGAATATTCAATAAACCTATCAGAACGCATTCATTGTTCGTGCAGCTAAGGAGTGGAATTCCTTGCCGGAGTCTGTGTTTCCTGATACGAGGGTGACATTGAAAGTTATTAGAAAATCAAAAACTGAGCAAACTAGCAAGTTTTTATTTTTATTATATCTCTTCAAAATAGTTTCCATTCTCATCAATACATCGCTGCATGCGATTAAACCACCGAGAAAAGCACTGGGTATCTTCGATGGCTTTCTGGAACGCAGCCACTGCTTCCTTGGCGTCCATAAAATGTTTTCCTCGAAATTTTTCTTTTATTTTCGGGAATAAATAAAAATCGCAAGGTGCGAGGTCTGGGCTATATAGCGGATGACCCAGCAATTCCACGTCTGACGACGCCAAATAGTCGATCGTTCACCCAGCGGTGTGCGAGGAGGCGTTGTCGTGGTGAAGGAGGTTCCTACTGCGAGGTCGTTTCTCTCGATTTTTTTCCAAGACAAGTGGCATACATTTGCTGGTATACCACGCTGCAGTAAGTGACTTTTGATCTTCTAAAACAATTGTCGCATAATGACTGACCCTTCCGAAGAATAAGGCCACCATCTTTTTTCCTACACTTCGACTTCTCTTCAATTTAGTTGGCAACTCCTCGGAAGGAAACGTCCACTAGCAGATTGTCTTTTGGTTTCCGGATCATAGCAATATATCCATCTTTCATCACCCGTAAGTATGTCTCAACTATGTAAATCTGTGTAAATCTTTGTATCATTTCACGGCACCAACCAACACGACGCAGTTTTTTGGGCCTCGGTCAAATAATGAGGTATCCACCGGGCACAGAGCTTCCTAACGGCTAAATTAAATGTTTGTGGAGGATTTTGTGTACTTGACTCGTACCGGTGCCTAAGCTTGTCCGAACCTGCTGATAGGTTACTCTTGGATCAGTCTCTATCATACACCGCACAACACTGATGTTATTTTCAGTCGACGCCGTAGAAGACAGTGGCCCGAGCAGAGGCTTCATCGTGAAAGGCCAATCGAAGTCTGTCATAACATTCTTGTTGACTTAAATGACACCGAAAGTCATAAAAAATCATAGTACAAAATTTTCGTTTTTCTCGCGTTAAATTCATACTGGCGTGACACCCGTGACACAGACAAATTTCAATCTGCCACCAAATCGTAAAACTAATGACAAATGAATGAAATTAGTACTCAATAATTAGCAGAGTTTTATTATCAAAAGTGGCCAGTTTAAAAAACCATTTCTAAGAACTTTCAATGTCACCCTCGTATCAGGGCTCTTTACAGTGCGTTTCACTTAAGACGTTCCTTTGCCGTAATGTTGGCAATACGGAAAAACAGTGTTGCAATATTTTTAGCAATTAAATTACTTAATATTAGGGAGATTAACTTATATTTCGTTACTTTTAACAATTGCATTTTTTTTTGTTTTTCTTTTTACTATTTTTGAATAAAGTATAGGGCGCTGGGCTCCATTCCGTTTGTCTTACAATTCTTTCAAATACCGAAAACGCCATGCCACAATATCGTATCTTTCTATAATAACATCCTTGTAGACCTGCATTTTTTAAATAAAGTCCCATTCCCCTCATAATTCTCCAAAAAGTTCTGCAAGCTAAAATCGATTTCGTTCCGCATTTCGGGGAACAATTTTGGTAGAGTAGGCAACTCTTTTCTTTTTCCCTTCGTTTTTGTGTAGACAGACAGGGGAGCCAACATTACGCCGAAGGAACGTGTTAAGTGAAACGCACTGTAAGTCAAGAGTGAATAGGTTTCTCCTAGGTTAGCGCCTTCCATCGTCGACCGCATCATCGCTTTACAACAGGTGCGATAGCGGTCAAGCGCAAACCTATCAAAAATAAAAAAAACACTGACACTATCAAGTTTTGAGTTTCCAATATACCTATCTAGGTACGCAATGCAATGTTTTTATAGAGAGACCTAACATAAAATAATTTAACAGAATAAATTTTGAGTAGTTTATTTTTCTACTATACATATAACCATATTTACCTAGACAGGCTAACTAGGCGAACCATATTTTTATGATCATTGTCAGATCAACGCAGGATGGATGAAATGGCGACAGGTCACGCGAACAACTTGTGACCCACCGACCCACGGATGACCCTAAGTTGAAGGGTAAAATCTACAAGTCCTTAATAAGGCCTGTCATACTGTATGGATCAGAATGTTGGACTGTGAAAACGACGGATGAAAAAAGATTGCATGTAGCTGAGATGAGAATGTTAAGATGGATGTGTGGTGTGACGAGAATGGATAAAGTGAGAAATGAGTATATTAGGGGAAGTTTGAAAGTGGCGCCAGTGACAAAAAAGTTGAAAGGAAACCGTTTGTCTTGGTATGGTCATGTAAAGAGGAGGGATGACACGCATGTTGCTAAAAGACATGAGTTTACATGTGAATAAATGGAGAGGGAGAAGGCGGCCAAAGAAAAGATGGATGGATTGTGTGGGAAGTGATATGAAAGAAAAGGGAGTTAGTGATAGCGTGACGATTGATAAAACAGAATGGAAGAAAAAAACGTGTTGCGCCGACCCCAAATAAAAATGGGACAAGGGCAGGAAGATGATGATGATCTGATTTACACATGCATGCAAAATTTCAGCTCAATTGGTAACCGGGAAGTGGTTCAAATTAAATTTGCAATATTTGATGACAGACAAACATCGGGACAGGTGAAACTAAATAAAAGCTTGTAAAATGAAAATAACTAACAACTGTTATCGGAACGTAAAGGTTTCGGAAATTGTAATTATTTTTTGCGGAAGTAGGAATTGTTTGTCATTGATTATAATTTTAATTATATTTTTTAAGGTTTAAAAAAGTAGTTACAAATCAGTACATTGTATACATAAATCAAACATTATTATACACTTCTGGACACATCTATTGTCCCACCTTGTATTTTCAGTTTCGTTTGGTCCTAACTAAAATTTTATATTAGGTCGAGCAAAAAGTTTTTATGCAGTTTTGAACCTGGCACATTCACAATGGGGAAGATTTTGTGTTCAGAGGGCGCCACGCGTATGATCTATTTACATTCTGTGGTTCGGAGCGGTTCTTATGAAATTGTGTGAAATATTTTTGTATTGACGATGTATTTTACCTGGAAATTAAATCAGCTCAAAGAGCAATTAAAGAAGAGGAGTGCGACCTATAGTGGCAGAAAGGCAGACCTTGTAGAGAAGTTAGTAAATAAAAGAAAAAAAGTACGTTTAAAACTACATCAACAGTTTTTGTTCAATTTAGCAATCATATTTCGGTAGGGGCCATCGAAACCTAAACTCTAAGGTGGGCCAATAGATGTGTCCAGAAGTGTATATTATGTACGTTATATATATTATGTATTTATTTTTAGTATAAGGTATCGATATATAATTATATAAGTATTTATTGGTTTAATTTAGGAATTCACTAACTCTACTTATTTCTGCACATTACTGTCTACATCTCTTCTATTCTTTCCTTTCGCAGGTATGCTGGAAGAAATTTCTTTCTAAAATAAGCAAAACCTTTGTACATAGTTTTATAATATGTTATGTCCTTTTGTATTTTTGTGTGTACAATGTATATAAATTGTAAAATAAAAATAAATAAAATTATTTTTGGTAGATATTACTTTAATTGTGACGCAGTATGGTACGAGGTGTAGGCATTCTATATTCAATATATTTTCTTTTGATTTATATTCAGCTAAAAATTGTATTTGTTTTTCCAAATGAATAACTGTGTCACCTGTATTGCTTGATTTGAAGCTAGGTCCCAGCACTTGACACTCTTATCAGTGGACGCCATGAAGATTTTACTGCCATCCTGAAAATACAATACAGCCAAGTTCTAAAGGTACACGATCCAGTCAGTGAAGTCTGGCACCTAGGTGGCAGTGTGTACTGACGTCGTGCCATGCCACGTCCAGAATGGGCCCGTCCATGCTCTGCACAGCCTTAGGCACTGTCTTGCCCGACGCCTCCACCTCCCAGCATCGCACCTGCAAGCAAACCACTTTAATTAGTAACCCACCCACACTTACTATATTATGGAGCATTGGAATTAATATTCACTAAGTGCCTGGCCCGGCTTCGCTCGTTACAATGGCGGTCTTAACGCTAACAGTGACTTAACGACGAGGGACAATTAGTACTACCTTCGCTCAAATGTGTACTCATATGTATAACAGGTAGGTAGTAATATAAGTAGGTAGAGAGTTTAAAGGGGTGGACGAATTTGCATAGCGGGAAAGTTTTTAAGCGAAACTTCATAATGGTAGCTCTAGTTCCCCAACTATCACTGGCAATGTTTGGCAAAATTCACCAGCAAACTTGAAAGTGATTCCACCCATTATTTTATTACAGCTTCTTATATTTCTACTAGCTGCTCCCAGCGGCTTCGCCTGCGCGATAGTAGAAAATTATCCCAAGGGAAAATACTTCCGGGAAAAAAAGCATCCTATGTCCTATTCTAGGGCACGGCCTATCCATATACCAAGTTTCATCAAAATTGGTTTTGACATTTAGGCGTGAAGACGTGACAAACAAATAAACTCACTTTCGCTTTTATAATATTAGTAAGGATGGATCAAAGTGCATTCATGCCATATGATCATACTGGCACCTTGCAAAACTTTTGTGAAGAGCCATTTTTACACCATAGGAGCACAACAAGAGCACAATCTACCTTTCTGCCTGCGGGCATTGCGTATGCACCTACAAACTACGAATAGAGTCGCAGCATTCGCGCATCATTATTTTACTTATGCAGCGTTATTTTAAAACTGTGATATCTCCCAAGATATTTATCGAAATTAAATGAAATACTTAGAATGATTATCGTATTTATTGGGATCAGGATTAATATTATGTGTATAAAAACATCTAAGTAATCAAATACATAGTAGCGGATTAGCCAACCAGAAAAACTGGCGAAACCCGGGTTAACTCGCAACGAGGTGATGCTATGTGTGTGGTGGAATTGGAAGGGCATTATTCATTATGAGCTGTTACCACCAGGCAGGACCACCGATTCTGAACTCTACTGCGGAAAACTGATGAGATTAAAGCAAGAAGTTGAGAGAAAGCGGCCGGAATTAATCAACAGAAGGGGTGTGGTTTTTCATCATGATAACGCTAGACCTCGCACATCTTTAGCCACTCAGCAAAAATTAATTCATGAATCCCCAAGCGACCACCGGTGGCCGCGCATCTATTGTCTTACTATTGTGTCTCTAATTGACGGTATCTGAAGGGTTAAGAGAATTTAGCTGGGAGGTGTTAATGCATCCGCCGTATAGTCCTGACCTTGCACCTTCAGATTTTCTCCCGTTTCGGTATCTTCAGAATTCTTTAGGCAGTGCCAGGTTAACATCATGTAAGGTTTCAAAAAAAGCCTAGTATTTAATTTAATTTTCAAGTTCATTTTATGTGGCAACATTCAAATTGATTTGAGTTTGACCGGAAGTCGTTCAAATAACGGTTTTAAAATATTAAAGGCCGGGCGGTCTTCCCCACTTGGACTAGCACTTGGTCGAGTTTTAGGATTTAGGCCCCATTTCGTCCCTGCTAAGCGACAGCATATTCCTAAAGCTATTTTAGTCTTTTGAATCACATTGTTAATGTGAGTGTCTTCACTGGAGAATGGTATGCGAGTCCCCCTTACAGTGGGCGTTACAAGTTTGTCCAACTTTCGCTTCCTAGTAAAGGGGGCAATTGTTGTTGGGTCCGTTCACACAGACCGGCTCGGAGAGAATCGGCGCGCATTTTTCTTTTCACACAGACCGGATCGTATACGCTTGGAGTTGATCGGAGCGGAGCCGCCAAATATTTCACACAGACCGGGAAATTAACCCTTCAGATACCGTCAATTAGAGACACAATAGTAAGACAATAGATGCGCGGCCACCGGGTGTCGCTTGGGGATTCATGAATTAAAGGATTTTTGGCATACTTTTGGAAAACTTCTGTAATTAATTAATTTAACCAATACCTTCTATATTTTCTTATACTACTATAATACTCCTACTTAGAAGAATTGACAATTAAAGGAATAATTATATAAATATAGTACCTATATAAAAATAATAACTTGGAAAATCAATTAAAATTTCTTTTTTTTTTTGGAATAAAATGATATTTCAACATTTTTCAGTCTCTTTCTAGATGTAATTTAGTTATAAAAATTTGAACAAACGTGTTTTATGTGTTTTTCACAAGCGAAAAATTCAATACAGCTATTTAGCTATATCGCATTTTACGCAAGCAAAAATTAGTTTTCGATCTTTTTTCAAGTTACAAAGACCGATCAATATATTTTTTTCTATTTTGTTAGGTTTCAAGGGCATATTGGTAACCTTTTTCTAGGAAATAAACCAAAAACAGGTTAATAAATACTAATAAAATGATGAAAAAAAACACTAACGTATTTAGTCGCTACCGGGTCCAGCGGGCCCGGTCACACCTCTCTACGCCTGTAGCACTCACATGCAGAGTGCTAATTGACGAGTACGTTTGCTACTCGCAGTGCTACACTGTCTTCGAAAGGTATTAAGAACGGCAATATCGTAAACGTCAAATCTTAAAAGTTATTACACATAAATTGAATAACTGGGTCCGTTAGACCCAGTAGCAGGTCCTTAATTAACACTAAAGTAAAAAAAAAAAATTGTGGAAAATGATGGTATATTGTATGTTTGACGTTAAATGTCAAACCCCCACTGGTCGATACTTTATTATAAAAGGGGTGTATTCCTAGTGGAACAAAACACTTGCGATCCAGCTATAGACAGTTACTGACCATCAAAGTTCATGTAAGTTATTTAATATGATATTTTATTAATAACGCTTGTTTAATGGATCTGAGACTGAAGTGATGCCACGTTTTGTTGAAGCAGTCAGTGGAAAAAAATTTTTCCATAGAAAAGAGCTACAACAAACAAAATGATAAGGTGTACGCACACAGTAGGGAAGAACCATATTCCACATGTCCAGAGGTCATTTTACATCCTCTCTCATGGTATGGTTGGGACTTTCTTATTGGTGCTTAACTAAGGTACATTTTTGTGAGAAAGGTGTAAAACCGAATGCAGTTGTGTATCAAAATACAGTCCTGACAAACCTTATGGAACCTATTTCTCATACCATGTTCAATAACAGGCACTGGGTATTCTAGCAAGATCGGCGCCAGTTCCTAGAGGGAAGAGCACACAAGACTGGCTGGCAGCACATGAAATCGATTTCATTCAGCATGAAGACTGGCCCTCCTCTAGTACAGATTTGAGTCCGTTAGATTACAAGATATGGCAACACTTGGAGGAAAAGGCCTGCTCAAAGTCTCATCCTGATTTGGAGTCACTCAAGGTATCCTTGATTAAGGCAGCCCCCGATATTGACATGGACCTAGTTGCTGTGTTGCGATAGACGACTGGTCGCGCAGATTGAAGGCCTGTATTCAAAATCATGGAGGTCATTTTGAATAAACTTTATTATGATAAGAATCTATGTTTTGTTAAGTTTATTTTGGTACTAGCAACCCGCCCCGGCTTCACTGGGGGTTTCTCCACTATTTAATGGATGTTATTATACATATAAACCTTCCTTTTGAATCACTCTATCTATTAAAAAAAACCGCATCAAAATCCATTGCGTAGTTTTAAAGTTAAGCGTACATAGGGATATAAGGACAGCAAAAGCGACTTTGTTTTATACTATGTAGTGATATAAATGGTTACATAATGAATAAACTTGACTCAATTATTTCATATTAACCCTTCAGATACCGTCAATTAGAGACACAATAGTAAGACAATAGATGCCACCGGTGGTCGCTTGGGGATTCATGAATTAAACATGTGACAGTATTCATGACCCGACTAGGCTAGCTCATAATTTATTAATTTCTGAAAGATATAGGCTATATAATAATAAGAATATAGCCTATATCACTCAGAAATAAAGCAGCTTTCTACCCATAAAAAAATTTTTGCATTTGCACCAGTACTTGCAAAAAATCAAACTAAGACGACCCACTGACCAACTTTACCTCTTTATAATATTACTGTAGATAAGGAGGTACATACGTAGATATTATTGACATAATATACAATATCTCACCAACTTGAAGTTGAAACATCTTTATTACTTGGTATCTATTATAGTAATGTCTAAGACAAAATGGTTTAGAAATTTAATCTGTGTACTTTTGTAAAAAAAAAATATGCCAGCAAAATTTTGTTCGTGACTTCGCCATGATCCTTTGCAAGGTTTCTATTGTTATACTTTTTTAATTTTTGAGTAAGTGTCAAAGTTCATGCAAAATAGCAGATTTTCAGAGGATAAACAGGGGTTGTATGGTTGTATGGTTGTATGAAAAGCAGTGAAAAAGTATATAGTCGAGTTGCATCCCCTTGTAGGAATTTCGCTCAAGACACATGCTGAGAGACAGGAACGGTAAGACGCGCTAGTGTGCGACATACGGCAGACGACTCACCCGGCAGTCCCAGCTTCCCGACACGAGGAAAGTCTGCGGCAGCGAGGGCGGCGAGAACTCCAGCGCCGACACGGTGTCGTCCGGAGGCGAAGTCACCTCCAGGTCTTTGTTCGGGTTACTAGGCGCGCCGCCTAGCTGGTTGAACATCTTAGCTATCACAAACGAAACTACTACAGTAAACAGTTAAAGAATTTATTTGTTTATTAGCGATCGGCGCGGGAACGATGGTCTTGTTTTGTTGTCTTTTTAATTGGAAGGTTATGTTCAGTGTTGCCAATGACAACCACAGATGCCAACTGTCAACGCCTATTTTTTTTTAATCACTACTCTCTGTGATCTGTGCACTGCACTCTTAGAGTCAAAGATTTTATATATTCTACTATAGAGTAGTATAAAATCTTTGCTTAGAGTATATAAATATAAAGAGATGCCCTAATGTTCTATAATTATATTATTTGCTTATACAAATGTCTATTAACCCTTCAGATACCGTCAATTAGAGACACAATAGTAAGACAATAGATGCGGTCGCTTGGGGATTCATGAATTAAATCGATACAGAAATATGAAACAACACTTGGTCCCTTTTTAACATTTATACATTTCCGTCAAGGTACATACCTCGCGTGCCATCCGCCATCTTTAGGCTTGTGGTTTTGTAGTACGTCAGCTGTCAAGTTAAGTAAAACAATGGATTTGGATTGCGATTTTTAGAAATAAAAACACTCCCAAGTAAGTTGTTTTGTGCTGTGAGTGTCTAGTGGTGCAAATTGAATATGTTTACCTGTTCAATAATTCAGTGTGGTACAAGAAAAAAACCCCAATCGACCTCATTTGACCATGCTTAGGTTAGTAGCCGTATTTTTAGAAAAACTTAATCATGCTGTTGTTTTTTTTTTAATGCATCTTTGATTTATTTATAGAATACTAGCGACCCGCCCCGGCTTCGCTCGGGTGCTATATTGTACATATAAACCGTCCTCTTGAATCACTCTATCTATTAAAAAAACCGCATCAAAATCCGTTGCGTAGTTTTAAAGATTTAAGCCTACATAGGGATATAGGGACAGAAAAAGCGACTTTGTTTTATACTATGTAGTGAAAAGCTCCAAAATATACATACAAGTTATTTCTGTTATTGAACTCTATTTGCTAAGTTTATTACAAGTTTTGTTTATAATGCAAATGACAATCCGAACTAGTGGTGTCTCTTATTTAAGCTATCGATAAGAAACTAACATTTATTTAGTTTATACATTGTAGGGCCCAGTAGAGTAGGGTATCAAAATGAAGGGCTTAATGAGACGTATTGTGCCGACCCCAAATAAAATGGGACAAGGGCTTAGATGATGATGAATGAAACGATTTTGAAAATAAAACTACCAGAGAAGAAATAAACGTAGCGACAGTACTAAAACATAACAATATCAATTCGTTATCTGGTGGTAGTAATTTCGTCCACTCTTGTTCCACTAATTGCGTCAAACGGAAATAATTTTGTATGTTTTTATTTGCACAGGTTCCCTAAAATTAAAGTACAGCGTCAGAAGTGGCTTGAAGTCATTGGGATAGAAAATTCAGCTGAAAGAATGTGCCCCAAGGAACTGAAAAAATTATAGGTTGCCTCCTTTTTTTGGTGCAAATAGGAGGGTCGCCTCACATAAAGACATGACGTGAGGGATGTGTTATTTAATCGTTTTTTTTATGTTAATTAGTGTTTTTTAGTCTAATAGAAGCTATTAGTAGCAATATATATAATAAGAACTCAATTTGTAAGTATTTGAATAAAGGCGAAAATGTAAAATGTTCGCGATCTCAGACAAATTTTATTGTTTAACATCATTGGCAGCAGATTCAGCTTGGCTACCTATTCAAAACGTAATGTCTGATCATAATTCCTAATGTCTTAATAAACGTATTATCTAGCAAATAATATTTATCATAATCGAATAACAAAGTAGGCAAGAGATTTCTTCTACGGATCTCGTACTATAGCCGAACCAACAATGCTTCTAACCCCTTGTATGTTCTCTCTCTGCAATAACAGGTTCGATTGCATTGATATTACAAATAGTATAAGCTATATTGTACCTAGAACTGCCATGCGTCGGGGAGTGCCTCGGCTGTTTCATACTACAATGTGCAGAACTCACGCCGGTGCACGGGCGCCTCTCCGGCGCATCGTAGATATGTATAACACACACTTTATCGAATTAGACATTTTTGCACTTTTACACTTAAAGTTCAAAAAAATGGCTATTGAATCCTTAAATTAGTTGAAATTGTTACTTTAGTCACAAAATATTTCTTTACCTACAGGTACCTACTTCCTACTTCTCACGCACGCTTTTATTAATATGTAGTTCGAAACCATTATTTCGCGGACATTTGTGTGGGTTGCATATTCACTTATTTTAGATTTAATTTTGAAATTCCTTACTTGTAATGTGTAACTGTTTTATGTTCCAATAAAGTAAAATAAAATAAAATAAAATAAAACCGGTCCTAAGCGATTCAATTCACCGTAATTCGTATTACGTAATAAATCAGTGTGCTTTGGGTAGCTGAGCGCAACAGACCAGTTGCATTCAGTCAAATATATACATAAAGAAGCAAACTTCGGGTATTAGAGAGAAAAACAAAAATATTACGATTTGATTATGTGAAACCAAAATAATGTCAAATTGAAACCCAGTGAGAGTAATCGTGTAATTATGTGTATTGAAGGTTAGTATAACCATTTAAATGCTCGAGTAAGTAATGTATGTATCCATATTATATATTAACTTTTTAATTGCAGGTCAGAAAGACTTTGTCATGTCACCAAAAAAAACGATTGTTGCAATTCAAGGAGAATGATAAGTCGAATTCGTAACCGATTACAAGTACCTGCTGCAAGTAGGCTAGGCCCTTTACTAGGCCCATAAGGTAAGTGAACATAAAAGCAAATCGCATGACAGAAACGACAATAACAAAATGAAATATTTAAACAAAAATTATAATAACGCATCATTCGTTTTACACAGGTCTCTAAAATACGTGGAAACACAGGTGTTATAGAAGGCACGTCAAAAATCCCTCGCAGCGGGCGAAAAGAGACGAGATTATAAGGGTCAAAAAGCACACAAAAAAAAAAAACTATCAACCCACATATCGTAACTAGTTTCACCAAAAATCCGGACAAATATTATGTAATACGAAGAAGCCATCATAAATAAACAAAAAAACCTTCAAAGAAAACGATAGACTTTAAGAAATATAATCTTTTAGAAAATTAGAATACCAGATTACAATATGACATCTGTCAAGAGCGATGTTAAAATGACACCAGATAAATTCATATTTAAGAGAAAACGGGATGAAATAAATATATGACAACAATGTTGACAAGAACAGCTGCACGACGCGCACGCCATTCACCCCCGGGCTCGTCGCTCAGCTCCGCCTCGCCGCCGCCGGACCTCGGATCACCAGTGTCACCGGCGGCTGCAGTTGCGTCGAGCTCGAGCGACGAGTATTTCTCCCCGCCGACGTTGCCAACACCTGTACGCCGGCCAGGGAGAGGCCGGCCACCGAATGGCTTAGGATCCAGGGGCCAACCGGCCCCGAGCCGGGTCCCCGCTGCCGCTGGTTGTGTGCAGCGCATGAAATGGACTCAATCTATCAATGAGAACGTCATGCGCGCATATTACGGGGCTACAGAGGGGGGAACTAACCTCACTGCGTATCGTGTTAGGATGCTGTCTCTTTTTCAGGAACTTGAACCATCCGTCAACGTCACGACCCAACGATTGTCGGATCAGGTGCGGGTTATCCAACGGAATCACAGATTGGACGACGCCGCACTTGATAGGCTGCGCTCAGAAGTACTGAGCAACCGTATCATCTCGACTCCAACACAGCCACTGACTGCGGCACCACGGAATATAGATGCAATCACGCCGCGGTCCAATCATGGTGATAATGAAGCAGATGATAGGGTTGTCGCAGTAAGTAGCCAGTGCAACGATCGGCTGAGGAGCGCACTGGAGGATGCACTCAGCGAGTACAGATCGACTCCAATCGCTCTTAGACCTCGTCTACCCCGGTTACCTATGCACAAAAAAAAATAGGGCGCTAGTGTGTGCTCTGGACTCGCTGCTTGAGAATGTATTCGAGAGCAGTGTAAACCTCGTTGATACGCACTCGATCCTCTATTGCGGGGCTATTGCGGCATGTCGTTTAGCCAACGTAAAACTACCAAGTTGTGACGGAGCTACTCGACCAACGCCTGCTGCCCCAGCCTGGAAATGTAGGATTGAGAGGCGTATTGATGGGGCCAGAGCACTCATTGGTAAACTATACTGCTTCAGGGAGGGCAATACACGACCACGTGTGATGCGCTACGTGAGGCGAGCGTTCTCGGGGACTGGAATTAGCCCTCGAGAATACTTATCTCACGTCACGGAGCGCATCGACTTCCTGAAGCAGAAAGTTTGTGCATGGGCTAGCCGTATTCGACGTTATAAGCGGCGAGTCGACCGGTACTCGCAGAATCGCATGTTCCAGAGCGATGAGAGATGGGTATATAGAGCTTGGGAGCGACCTGAGCAAAATGTGACTGACGTGCTCTGCCCGGATGATGCCGCCACGAATACATTCTGGCGCAGCATTTGGTCGGTGCCCGACTGTCACACTGAGGGTGGCTGGATGCGTGATGTCGAGCGCGTGTGCGAAGCTATACCAGAAATGGAAAAAGTAACCATCACCTCAATAGATGTAGCCAGAGCAGTCCGTTCGCTACCGAATTGGAAGTCTCCAGGACGGACTGCAAAACTTCTGGTTAAAATGGTATAGCAGCTCACACGCGCTCCTAGCATCTCAATTCCAGTCATCTTTAGACTCTGGGTCGCTACCTCAGTTTCTAACAACTGGCGTTACCCATCTGCTCCATAAGACAGGTAGTACTGCGGATCCCAAGAATTATAGACCGATAACATGCTTGTCAACGGTCTATAAACTTCTTACATCCATTCTGAGAACAAAAATTACTAAGCACATTGAAAACAATTCAATTATGTCTGCTTCTCAGAATGGATGTAGGAACGGGTCACGCGGTACTAAGGAGCTACTCCTCATTGACATGGCCATAAGCCAACAGGTTCTTCGATCCCGCAAGGATTTGTCGACATGCTGGATAGATTATAAGAAGGCCTATGACTCTGTTCCACATACATGGCTCATGAGGGTGTTGGAGTTGTATAAAATAGATGCAACTCTACGCACCTTCCTTGAGTCATGTATGGGGGAATGGAACACAGTCCTTCGCTATCCAGGGTGTCAACCGATCCAGGGGGACGATGAGCCTATATGGATTAAACGGGGAATATTCCAGGGCGACAGTCTGAGTCCACTTTGGTTCTGCTTAGCCCTAAATCCTAGGAATCAGGGTTGGGCTATCGGTTGAGAAGAGGTGGTCAGGTTTTATCTCACCTTCTTTACATGGATGATCTGAAACTCATTGCCCCCAACAAGTTACGACTAATGGAACTACTGAAGGTAACTGAAACTTTCAGTAGTGCCATCAGGATGGAATTTGGTGTGGATAAATGTGCAGTCATGCATGTAAAGCGAGGGGAGATTATGGAATCTGTGGGGGTTCAACTTTCGGATTCCATACACCTTAGATCCCTCTCCTCGACCGAAACCTATAATTATTTGGGTATGTCGGAAGCGTTAGGCATTAACGTTACTGACATGAAGCAATCGTTGAAGGAGCGTTTCTTTGGCCGCCTGAAGAAGGTATTAAACAGCCTTCTGTCAGGCGGAAATAAAGTGCGCGCCTTCAACGGTTGGGTCATGCCGGTGTTAATGTACTCTTTCGGCATACTCAAATGGACTCAGACCGAGTTAGCCGCTCTGGATAGGCGGGTCCGTACATTGCTGACCGCAAATCGGATGCATCACCCACGATCTTCGGTGATGAGACTGTACATCCTGCGGAAGTGTGGAGGTCGTGGCTTTTTGAACGCAAAGACTCTACACAACCGCGAGGTGTGCAGCCTCAGAGAATACTTTCTCAAAACCGATGTGGGTATGTGCCGCGATGTGGTCGCAGTGGACAAGGGACTCACCCCGTTGTCCATGGCTAAAGAGAACTGGCGCAAACCTGTGGTACTAACTACTGATGACCGCAAGGAAGTATGGAAAGGCAAGGAGCTCCATGGGCGCTTCTTTCGGGCTCTTCATGAGCCTGATGTAGATTTTTTGGCGTCCGTGGCCTGGTTACGATTCAGCAACCTCTTCGGAGAAACTGAAGGTTTTGTCTGTGCGATTATGGACGAAGTTATTTTGACGAACAACTACCGGAGACATATTATGAAGGACGGGACGGTTGACGTGTGTCGGGCATGTCATCGTCCGGGTGAGTCTATCAGACATATTATCTCTGGTTGTTCTCGTCTGGCTAACGGCGAGTACTTACACAGGCATAACCAAGTAGCCAGGATTCTTCACTAGCAACTTGCTTTAAAATACAACCTAGTGGATTCTGAGGTACCGTACTACAAGTATGTGCCCGACCCAGTTCTTGAAAATGACCATGTCACGTTGTACTGGGATCGGTCTATCATTACTGATCGGACTATTGTAGCCAATAAGCCGGACATAGTGGTGATAGACCGATTAGCGCGCCGCGCAATGATAATCGATGTCACCATCCCGCATGACGAGAATCTCGTGAAAGCTGAGAAAGAGAAACAAATAAAATATCTCGACTTAGCACACGAGGTTGTCGACATGTGGAATATGGACTCAGCTATCATTGTGCCGATTGTCGTGACCGCCAATAGCCTTATAGCCAAAAGCTTCGACGACCATCTGTCGAAGCGATCGTTGCGCGGTTGGATCAAGGGCCTGATACAGAAGGCAGTACTCCTCGATACGGCACGCATTGTGAGGAGGTTCCTGTCTCTGGAGCCCTAACCACCGGTAGCTTGGACCCTGCTCCCGACACCGGCGGAAACTATAGTTTTATATTTTTAAATGTTTTTTTTTTACCCTTCAGATACCGTCAATTAGAAACACAATAGTAAGACAATAGATGCGCGGCCACCGGTGGTCGCTTGGGGATTTATGAATTAATATGATTTTGTTAAAAAATATTTAAAAATGTAATTTTATATGTGTAAAAAATAGATAAAGAGATAATAATAATATTATTTATTTGCGTAAAATGTGGTAGGTACAAAAGATGTTACATAAAAAAGACAAGTGCCCATTCAGTGATTGAGTGATTCAGTGTACACATTCCGCCATTTAATGATGGCATGCAAATATTTAGTCGATAGTGTTTTAGTAACATAAAGTTACTCACAACTACATAATAATAGAATACAATTACTAATTCCATACATTACTAGCCGCGTAGCGGAAACTGCCTCTAGATGTTGTTGTACTATGGGGCTGCGATGAAAGTTGTTGTGAACATTGCCTTCTTCTTAAATGGCAAAACAGATTTTGATGAAACTTGGTACACGGATAGACCATGTCATGGAATAGGACATAGGATAGTTTTTATCCTGAAAGTATGTTCCCTTGGGATAATTTTCTGCTATCACGCGGGCGAAGCCGCTGGGAGCAGCTAGTTCTAAATAATTAACATCAATACTTGTTGGTGACGCACTAACAGCGCTGATGTCGCAATTCGGAACGCGGGTTTGTCTATTTGTGTTTTTGACAAAGACATTGCGAATAATATGGACCGGTAATACCTACAAAATACGCGTGCATACCTACAAATAACCTTACGCCTAAAGATGGCTGCCATTGCTAGGGAAGCGCGAATCAAAACCAAAAAGAATCGATATCGATTTCCAGAGTTTCTTACAGTTCTTCTGGTACATGGGTTACTTATATAACAATACTTTTAAACTTTGGATTTTTAGATTATACCTTCAGCTTAACTGTAACAAATCCTTTATTTAGTTTTTTTCTTGAATTTTCAAAATTGTAATCATAAAATTCACATTAACATACAAGGGGTTAGAAGCACTGTTGGTTCGGCTATATTACGAGATCCGTAGAAGAAATCTCTTGCCTCATCTGTTATTCGATTACGATACATATTGTGTGCTAGACAATGCATTTATTAAGACATCAGGACTTATAATTAGACATTACGTTTTGAATAGGTAGCCTAGCTAAATCTGCTGTCAATAATGTTAAACAATAAAATTTGTCTGAGATCGCGAACATTTTACATTTTCGACTTTAAACAAATACTTACAAATTGAGTTCTATTGCTATTAATAGCGTCCATTAGACTAAAAACACTAATTAACATGAAAAAAAAAATCGATTAAATAACACGTCTCTCACGTCACGTCAAATAAAGGAGGCAACCTTTATTTTTTTCAGTTCCTTGGGGCACATTCTTTCAGCCGATGCTCGATAAATGTTAGTTTCTTATCGATAGCTTATTAAATAAAAGACATCACTAATTTGAATTCTCATTTGCCTTATAAACAATACATGTAATAAACTTAGCAAATAGAGTTCAATATCAGAAATAGCTTGTATGTACACTTGGGACCTTTTATTCTATAAATAAATCCAAGATACATAAACAAAAAAACAACAGCATGATAAAGTTTTTCTTAAAATACGGCTACTAGCCTATGCATGGTTAAATGAGGTTGATTGGGGTTTTTCCTTGCACCACACTGAATTATTGAACATGTAGACATATTCAATTTGCACCACTAGACACTCACAGCTCAAAACAAATTAGTTGGGAGTGTTTTTATTTCTAAAAATCGCAATTCAAATCCAATTTTGTTGTTCACTTGACACCTGACGTACTACATACGTGCTACGTGGATGGCAGGCGAGGTAGGTACCTTGACGGAAATGTATAAATGTAGACAGGCAGAGAATAAACAAACAGCATGATGTCTCTTTCTTTAAATAAGATTACTCATTGGTTAAAAAGAAACAAAATGATGTTTCATATTTCTGTATCAATTTAATAGATATTTGTATAACCAAATAATATATAGAACATTAGGGCATCTCTTTATATTACATCCTCTAAGGTTTTTGACAAATTGACAATGTCAACTTGTCAAAACTTGTGTCAATCTCGTTAAAATTATGGTCATAAATTGCAAGAAACAACGTTTCATACCTAGGTCCTTTTAAATTTTAAATACATAGCATTATTTAAGACTAGTAAACAAGTCACAAAACTGAAATGAGTAACATACAATACGTACAAATAAAGGATCTAAAACCCGGCATGAAAAACATTAATGCCGAGTTCATCGTACTCGAGGTTGGTCCACCGACGCTGACAAAGGAGGCGCGGGAAGTGCGTACCCTGCGCGTGGCGGACGCCACGGCCTCGGTGAATTTATCGGTATGGGACGAGCCCGGCGCGCTGCTGCAGCCCGGGGACATCGTCCGCCTGACGCGCGGCTACGCGTCTCTGTGGCGTGCCGCGCTTACGCTCTATTCCGGCAAGTCTGGCGACATTCAGAAAGTGGGCGAGTTCTGTATGTTGTTCAACGAGCAGGTGAATATGAGCGAACCGCAGCCAGTGCAACCGCCTGCTGCTGCCGGCACCGCGACCACCGCGCCCGAGCGCTCCAACGGAGCTCACGCGCCGCTGCGCGCGTTGCAGGCGCCATCCACTCCCGCGGCCGCGCACGGCGCCAAGCCCGACCGCTTCGCACCGGCCGCGCCTGAGCACGGCGGCAAGCACGCGCACAAGACGTACGTGCGCGGTCGCGGCCACCAGCGCGGCAACAGCCGCAGGTAGCACGAGCACTTGCCGGCCTTCAGTGCCTTCCAAGACAATGGTGCGTTCATTGTGGCTTGATGAATTGTTACTGGTTGTGTTCAGACTGTGCTGTATCTTGCAGTAGGATTCTACACAGGCTCCCATGCTGTGTCAAGTGAAACCTGTTGATTAGTTATTATGTAATGAAATAATATATAAACTTACATATTTGAACATAATCCTTACTAAGTTTTTATCATAAATATTTGTATAAATTAGGTTTAAATGTTTCTGAACTTTGCTGATGGTTTTATAATGATTAAGTTAAGGTATTGTATGATGTTTATAATATTTGTAAATACATATGATTAATGTAAATAGATGAAAGAATGCTGCTCAGCACTCAAAATGTGATTTTCCATTCAATCCCCAAGTGAAAGCCAGCGTTTGTGTGTGATGTCATCATGCCATTCTATTAAACACCAAGCGGACATTGGTGTCGGTGTCCCAATGTCTGCTTAGCATAGTTTTTTTTTTTAACTAGCCATTAGTGTCCCACTGGTGGGTAAAGGCCTCCCCCAAGTCTTTCTAAAATTTCTTCTCTTGTGCTGTCTCTAACCAGTCCTCGTGGTAGGCGTCCTAATTGTCCCGCCACCTCTTTCTAGGCCGGACTCGACGGTGCTTTCTTTCGCTTTAGCATAGATTATAAAATATTATTTGTTCAATTAGTAGGAAATATATCCATGAATGTAAATATCAAACTTATTTATAAAGTGGTCTGTAAATAAGGTCTACAACAATGTGGGAGAGAGTCGACTCCGAGGTTTGCGAGCAGAGACCCGTGCTCAGCAGTGGAATTATAGGTAGCCTATGTGTTATTCCAGTGTCTCTTCTACCTACCTACAAAATTTGATCTAAATCCGTTCAGTAATTTTTGCGTGAAAGCATAACAAACAGACAGACAGAGTTACTTTCGCATTTATAATATTAAGTAGGGATTATATCCTACTGCAATGTCCTTGTTTGCTTTGGTATTGTTTGTTGATTCATTGAGCTCTTTGAAAGTTCTAAGTTGAGCTACACTATAACTGACTAATGCTAGCACTGTCTGGACAGGACCATTCGAACCTGTGTAGTGTATCTCTCAAGAGACCCAAGGTCAGACCCTTAAGGGACAGCCCCTTGTTGGAGGTCTTTAGAAAAAGAATTAGGGAATATTACACACACTGCACACTGGGATGCCATGGTGATTAGTTGGAGTACCTCAGAAAAATATGGTTATCTGTAGACAGAATGTAGATCAACCTGTAACCTACAGCCCTCCGCAAACTTTAAGGGCTAGCGCAGTAGAATACTAGCTGGGTAGCACCAGAAATCAAAATTTTCTCAAGTTTTTTGCATTTCTCAGGTCAGATTATTGTCCCATATGATTTGCGACCTTAACATAATGTGGCTTTATCAAGTTAAGGCGTTCCTTGAACATCTGGCCAGAATTCAATTGCAATGTATCTGTTTAATTCCGGCCAGTTATGCCCAGATAGAGCTCTGCTAACCTTTAAATTCATTTTCTTTGCACAATATTGATTGATTTACATATTCTATGCACATTTTGATGAATAAATAAAAAAAAAAATTGTGTAAACAAATTACTAAAGATCAAAGCTTAAAGTTTGAAAGGAGTAGGGAAAGCAAGTGAAAAAATAGCATGTTGTTGGAATTAGTTTTTGGCACAAGTATTAGTCATATGAAAATATCATATGCTGATAATGTTATACATGAATCTATAATAAAAAACTTGAGGGGTGTCAAGGGACAGACGGATATCGGCGGCGGAGACCTCTCGCGCCGGGCCTTGGTTCAGGCCATGGTCCGGAGCGAGGAGTAGTGGCAGGCGGTCGCCTCCTCCTGCGAAGCATTAATGCTAGCAAAGGAGGAGGCCGACCGCATCAGGCAACGGCGCCCTCACCGCCGCCGCCGCCGGGGTTCCAGCCCCGATTTCCAGCCACCGTAGACGCGGTCTACGGCTATGGGTGGCTCGCTGTCCGATCGTCCGGTAACTGTCCGGACCGAGCCAAGGCGTCGACGGCGCGCACTGTTCCCGCGCGCCTCAAGGAGTTGTCAGCAACAGGAAGGGCCCATCTGGGTCGAAGCCTACCGGGGTCGGGGTTATCCGAAAGGAAACTAGAGGCCCGGTATGAAGGCTAGAAGGAACGGCGCGGGGTTTTAGTCAGTAAGACTCTGACACTGTCTCCCGCTCCACCCAAGAGCGGGTTTCGTCAATGATGACTTTCCCCGTCGACAGAAAAAAGAAAAAAAAATGACAGCCGGATGGAACGAAGTTCCTTTCGATTAATTAGTGAAGGAATTGTAATAAAATTTTATTAAACTATAAAAAAATAATACAAATAAAAATACTTAAACAATTTCTATCTGTAGGAATGTTGACATAAAAAAAAGTGTCGTTACAATTTTTCGTGAGAATTTTTTTTCCGTCTGGCTCCCTTCCACAACGCGCGATAAGGAACTTCGTTCCAAAACTTCGTTTCAAAACTTCGTTTAAGCAAATATTTTTTTCAAACCTATTAACCTAGCCGTTACCGAAGCGTAGGTTTCAGAAAGTTATTGTTACAAATCTCTTCGTCTTAATTTAAGGCCCTAACTCCCGAGCAGTGTGCTCGGGAGTTAGGGCCTTAAATTAAGAGAGGCGGTGGCGCAGGAAGCCACCGAGACATGTACATCAACATGACAATAACAATAAGGCAATAAAAAACATCATACAAAAAAAAGGAAGCACCATCTACCGTACAAAGAACAAACCTGTATTAGAACATGTATACCTAGTAAGTTATATTGTTTGTAGTTAACTAATTTAATTAGGGTAGAAGTCGCTTTCTGAGACGTTTTACAAATAATAAAAAAAAAAAAACAACTAATTTTGTTTGTATTTCGTACTCATATTCTTCTTCATGTGTTTTTAAACGTCTTGCTGCGGGGTATTATATTAGGTCTTTACCTATGAAATTGCCGTTTTGTATGAAAAAATTTAATCGAATTTTTTTCATGTATTTTTTATTTGTATTAATCGAAGTAATCACCCATGCAATCAATGCATTTTTGCCAACGCAGTGGTAGTTTATTAATGCCCTTCTTAAAGAAATCAGCTGGACGGGAGGCAACAAATTCTTCAAAGGCATTTTGTACTGCCTCTCGGGTATTGAATTTTTTTCCCGCCAAGAAGTTGTCCAAATTCCGGAAAAAATAATAGTTTAAAAAACTAAAAAAACACGCTTTTATTACGCACTAAAAATATAGTACAAAAAAACTAAAAAACACGCTTTAATGATGAAAGAAACTAAAAAGTGGAAAATAATTTCTAATTTTAATTTTAATAAAATTAGAAATTAATCAATAAACAATAAATGGTATTATTGCGAAAAAATCGTAGGGGGCTCCATATATCAGTTCTTGAAAAGCGCCCCACGCTTTTTTCACAATAATATTAATTTAAAAATGAATTAACAAACAATCAATAGTATTTTTGTAAAAAAGCGTGGGGCGCTTCTTAAGAACTGATATATGGAGCCCCCCCACGCTTTTTTACAAAAATACCATACCATACCATTGATACCATGGGGGTGCATTTCAAATAGCCTGTCCGCCATCTTGGATGTCCGCAATGTTGAATTTGAGTCACGTGTCAATTTTCTCGTATTCCTGACGGCAAACCCTTTCATTCAATACCCATATCATAGAGGTGCATTTCAAATAGCCTGTCCGCCATTTTAGACGTCCGCCATGTTGGATTCAAGTCACGTGACTATTTTTTTCGTATTCCTGACAGCAAACCCTTCCATTTGATACCCATATCATGGAGGTGCATTTCAAATAGCCTTTGGAGGTAAGCGGAACAGAGAGTAAAGTCCCGCAAACCTCCTTTGAAAAGGGAGGATCCTCCGACCAGACAGGATGTTACAGTCTGGTAGGCGACTGCCCGATAGTTGATGTCGGGCTGTCGTATATGTTCAAATCGCGCGGAGAACTCTGATTGCGCGATGCAGGATTTCGTGTTTTCTTCTTAGTTCTTCATAGATCTTATGTGACGTCATAGATGTCGCTACATCACTCCCCTCCGGAGATCGGAGATCGATGATTCTTGATGCTTCTTGATGTGTGCCAGGCCAGCGGTAGGTTTTTTCCAGTGAGTCGAAACCGATGCCGCATAGTTCTCGGTGAGTCGGAACTGTCTGCGGTGATGCCCCAGTGAGTCGGGGTGTTGCTATCCCAGTGAGTCGGGATAATGCTCCAGTGAGTCGGGGTGATGATGTCCCAGTGAGTCGGGATGATGCCCCAGTGAGTTGGGGTGGTGCTGTCCCAGTGAGTCGGGATGATGCCCCAGTGAGTCGGGGTGGTGCTGTCCCAGTGAGTCGGGATGATGCCCCAGTGAGTCGGGGTGGTGCTGTCCCAGTGAGTCGGGATGATGCTGCAGGCTCCAGTGAGTCGGAATAGTGCTGCTGGCTCCAGTGAGTCGGAGCGGTGCTTGTGCGACGTAGGGCTTGATTGCTGGCGTCGACCAGGAGATGTTCTTCATGGCTCTTCATATGACTGGCCGAAGGCGCGGTGTGCCAAGGTCGCTGATGCGGCTGAGGTGGTGACCAGGTATGACCAGGTAGGCATACTGATGGTCAGGATACCCTTAGCCGTGGGTGCTGGCTGTTTGGCTCGTTGCTCGAAAGCTTGAAGTGATGATGACGTCACGAAGTAGTAGCTGCACGAAGGCTGCGCTGACGTTCTTTGTCGAGGGTCACCAGTTTGGAGGTATGCGGAACAGAGAGTAAAGTCCCACATTATTCCGTTGAAAAGGGTGGATCCTCCGACCAGACCGAGTGTTATAGTCTGGTGGGCGACTGCCCGATAGTTGATGTCGGGCTGTCGTATATGTTCAAATCGCGCGGAGAACTCTGATTGCGCGATGCAGGATTTCGTGTTTTCTTCGTAGTTCTTATGTGACGTCATAGATGTCGCTACAAGCCTGTCCGCCATCTTGGACGCCCGCCATATTGAATTTGAGTTACGTGACAATTTTTTTCGTATTCCTGACAGCAAACCCTTTCATTTGATACCCATATCATGGAAGTGCATTTCAAACAGCCAGTTCGCCATCTTGGGGAGGCCGCCATATTGGATTTGTAATGACGTTTCTTAGCTAGTCATGTATTGTCATCAGAACTCACAGCGTGCACAAATTTCATCCTGGTCAAAGCCCAGGAAGTGGGTCAAATTATGATTCCAAGATTTTCTTACATAGTTACAAGTGAAGCTAATAAAAGCGTGTTAAAAAGTAGTAGTCTGTAGGCGCAAGGTCTGGTGAGTAGGGCGGATGCCGGAGAGCTTCCAACCCCAGTTCTTGCAACTTGGAGACCGTCTGCTGTGCAGTATGAGGTCGCGCGTTGTCGTGCAGGAGCAGCGGAGACGAACGATTGACCAATGCTGGTTGGAGATTTGCCAGCTTCTCCATCATTGTGTCAATCTTCACAGTACACATCTGCAGTGTAGGGGTTCGGTAACACATACATTCACACACTAATAGCACTTAAGTGTATAAATAAGTAACCGCGAAGCGCGCGCGGCTCACTCGTTGCCTGTACACCCAAGTAACAATAAACAACAGTATAGTCCAGTGACCATCTTTTATTTACATTCACCACATTACCTAAAGTGGTGACCCCGCGAAAAAGTGAACACGAAAAGTGATAAGTGAAGAGTGAAACCGAAACTGTGCAGGATGACTTCCCCTCACCCTTCAGCTGCGTCGGAACTGGCGGCGATTACTCTGACTTCTAAAATCCCCGATTTTTGGACAGACCAACCTAGAGTGTGGTTCATACGCACGAAGGCAATGCTGGCACCACAGAAACTCTCAGACGACGCCAGATACGACATTGTGGTGTCAAAATTAAGCAAAGAAGCCATATAGCAAGTCACTGACATATTAATAGAGCCACCTGCAGCAAAGAAGTACGACACACTCAAAGACCGTTTATTACGGATATATGAAGAATCTAAAAATAGGCGGCTTCAAAAGCTAATTAGCGAGATGGACCTGGGCGACCAAAAACCCTCACAGCTTTTACGACGCATGAGAGAGCTCGCCAAGGACAAAATACCAGATGACACTGTAAGAATATTATAGCAAGGCCAGATACTATTCGCGCAGTTCTCGCAGTCTCAGAAGTAAAAGAGTTAGATCATCTCTCGTCAATTGCGGACAACGTCTTCGAAACGTAGCGCTCAGTCCATCAGGTTAACGAGGTGTCACAAACACAGCAGCCTTCATTGAGCCGAGAAGCAGAAACTATCATGGCTGAAATAGCAAAGCTGAGCCTCAAGGTCAACGACCTGGAGAGGTCACGGCCAAAATTCAGACGTCGGTGGAACAACAATTATCGGTCCCGTTCCGCATGACGTAATCGCAACCGCGACCAGTCTACGTCACGTCGCTCTCCTGACAGTCCTGACTGGCTCTGCTATTATCATCACCGTTTCCACGCTCGGGCAAAGAAATGTGTGGAGCCATGTTCTTGGAAAAAAGCTCAACAGGAAAACTAAGTAAGGTCTAGACGACGGCGGAGCTCTGCGCCATATCACCCGGACACCGCCTTAAAATCAAAGACAGTAACAGTGGGCTAAACTTTTTAGTGGACACCGGCGCAAATGTGTCAGTTTTACCAGTGAGTAGAAAGTGCAGTGCTATCCAGTGTAGTGAATATAAACTCTTCGCAGCCAACGGATCAGAGATAAAAACGTATGGCCAAAGGTCATTAGTTTTAAACCTTAAGTTACGCCGGCCTTACCGATGGGATTTCGTGATCGCCGACGTGAAGCATCCAATTTTAGGCGCAGATTTTTTAAGGTCCATAAGCTTCTTGTTGACGTCGGGTCACGAAAACTTATCGATCAGGTAACTGATTTAAATGTTATCGTAGATGTAACAACAATGTGTGAACCTTCTGTACTGTCAGTTAACATTAACCATCCTTATCACGAGTTACTATCAAAATTTCCGTGCATCACCAAACCGATGACATTCCGCGAATCCCCGCCTAGTCCGATACAGCATTGTATTGAAACCACAGGACCCCCTGTCTTTGCTAAAGCAAGGCCACTTCCGCCGGCTCGTTATAAACTTGTTAAAGCTGAGTTCCAGAAAATGCAAGAACTCGGTATTTGTCGCCCCTCAAAAAGCGCTTGGGCAAGTCCCCTACCTACATGTAGTTCAAAAGAAAAATGGTGATATCAGACCGTGTGGCGATTACCGCCGACTGAATACCATTACAAAGCCAGACAGATACCCAATTCCGCGCTTACAAGATTTCACGTATAACCTAGCGAACAAGACAATATTTTCGAAAATCGATATTAATCGTGCATACCATGTTATTGAAACGGCACCCAAAGACATCGAAAAAACCGCAATCATAACGCCTTTCGGTCTTTTTGAATTCACAAGAATGACCTTTGGTTTGCGCAACGCGGCACAGACTTTTCAGAGATTTATGGATACAGTTTTCAAAGGTCTAGATTTTGTATTTAATTATATTGACGACGCCATAATAAGTAGTGAGAATGAAAGTCAGCACATTGAACATTTGTCTGTAGTATTTCAAAGATTACAAGATTACAGTATCACGATTAATTTATCTAAATGTGTATTCGGGCAAAGTTCATTAGAATATCTAGGTTACCATGTGTCAGCAAAAGGCATTCGTCCGGCAGAGCATAAGGTCAAGGCCATCATCGAGTACCCAAAGCCAGAGACGGTTGGACAACTGCGCCGTTTCACAGGTATGATTAATTTCTATCGCGCCCATTTGCCCAATGCAGCGTCATATCAGTCTTTATTCAACGTATATATAGGAAGCGCTAAAAAGAATGATAAATCCAGTGGTCAAATGAAGCTAGCGAAGCTTTTGAACAATGTAAGCAAGGTCTTAAAAAGGCCGCTACATTGTCACACCCGCGAATTGATACAACGCTATCATTGATGACAGATGCATCCGATTTTTACCGACTTCCCAAAAAGGAGGAGGTACTACGTTCGGCTGTTTGTATGTTTTTTTTTTTTTTTTTTTTTTTTTTTTTTTGTATGTTTGTTCGTCGAATACTCCCCCAAATGTGGACGGATTTTCAAAATTCTTTTTTTGTTCGAAAGTAGATAGTTCTGAGGTGGTCCCATTATCACCAAATTAGGATCTGATGATGGGATCTTGGAGAAATCGAGGGCAACCTTCAAATTTTATAGGCTCACTTATTGATTTTCGCATATTTTATGAAGTATCTTGTGTATTTGCGTATGGTCGTCACCATCTCAGGTAGCTGGGCTGATGATGGAAGGTACAACTCCTTAACAGTAAGAAGTTACTCGAACAGGCAAGGACTGTTTTAGTAAATTGTTTTGATGTTTGATAGGGCATTTGCCACATTTGGTTTCACGATCATCAAGACATGACCTGATGCTGCAGTCAGGATAGTCTGCAGAGTACCTAAGTCCTCGACAACAAACAGCAGATATATCGAGTTTAGGCTCATTGAAAATGGCTCGATGTGTGGATAAACGTACTGCTAATAAAAAACACCGATAATAAAGTACATAGAGACCTGATGCTGAAGCCAGGAGCATCAGGAAAAGTACAAACCTTGAAATTACACTCCGTAGTCGTGTTTGGGCTCATTTTAAACAGGACTAAATTTTAAGTTCATTGCAATGTTGACATAAATCTGGCCTGATGCTACAGCCGGGATTATCAGCATCTAGTCTAATGACTGATTGAAAGATTTACCTTTCGGCTTCATCATCAGATCAGTTCGATATATCCTTTCCCTCTCCAGCATCTAGTCTAATGACTGTTTGAAAGAAGAGGGGGAGAGGATATATCGAACTGATCTGATGATGAAGCCGAAAGGTAAATTAATGTAATCTAACCGTGTTTGGGATTATTAGAACCGTTATGAGATGCGCTCTGACTATAAGGTATTTAAGTTTGACTGAGGGGTACTTTTTAGTGGTGGTACCATAACTAAAAAGTGTAAAATAAAAAAAAACTTTTTACAAAAAAAATATAACCGACTTCAATGATAAAAAACACTGAAAAGTATCAAATAACTTTAATTTTAGAAGTCGGTGTTAAATAACGAAGAGACTAAAATATTATAGAAACACCGACTTCTAAAATTAAAGTTATTTGATACTTTTCAGTGTTTTTTATCATTGAAGTCGGTTATATTTTTTTTGTAAAAAGTTTTTTTTTGTGCAGTGCGTTTCACTTAAGAGGTTCTTTTGCCGTAATGTTGGCAATACGGAAAAACAGTGTTGCAATATTTTTAGCAATTAAATTACTTAATATTAGGGAGATTAACTGATACTTCGTTACTTTAACAATTGCCTTTTTTGTTTTTTAACTATTTTTGTATAAAGTTTAGGACGCTGGGCTCCATTCCGACTGTACTGCAATTCTTTCAAATATCGAAAATGCCATGCCACAATATCGTACCTCTCTATTAACGACTTCCTTTTAGACCTGCTTTTTTAAATAAAATCCCATTTCCCTCATAATTCTCCAAAAATTGTTGCTACTACCGTTAAAATCGATTTCGTTTCGCATTTTGGGGAACAATTTTGGTAGAGTAGGCAACTTTTTCCTTTTCCCCTTCTTTTTTGTGTAGACAGACAGGGGAGCCAACATTACGCCAAAGGGACTTCTTAAGTGAAACGCACTGTAGGTGCAGTCTTACAGCAGAGAATCAATGGTGTTTGGGAGCCACTAGGTTACTTCTCCAAAAAGTTATCTAACGCCCAACAAAAGTACTCAACATATGATCGTGAATTGCTAGCTATATATATGTCTGTAAAATATTTTCGTAAATTATTCGAAGGACGTCAGATCACTGTGTATACTGATCACAAATCTTTGTCATACGATTTCTTAAAGTTAGGCAAAGATTCAGTAGAATCAGGAAATGAATAATAACTCGTGTATAACTTTGAAGAAAATATAACTACCTATGTGTAATAATACAATTTATTGCGACATTTATACCGATATAGACCGTATATTCCATTAAAATATAGACGTATCGCTTTCGATAGTATCCATAATTTAAGCCATCCTGGCACACGTGCTACTCGTAAATTAGTATCTAGTAGATTCTTTTGGCCAAATATGAATATTGACATTAATAAATGGTCTAAATCATGTCTAAATTGTCGAAAAGCTAAAGTCAACCGGCACACTATTTCGAATTTAGATAAGTTTCCGAACGCGGATCGTTTTAGCCATATTAGTATAGACATAATCGGCCCTTTGCCTATTTCGCAAGAGGGATATAGGTACTGTTTGACAATTATTGATAGGTATACACGCTGGCCAGAAGCTTTTCCCATGCGCGATATAAACGCTGAAACTGTCGCTAAAATATTGTACACTGACTGGATCTGTCGTTATGGTTCACCTGTAAAATTGACGAGCGACCAAGGTCGCCAATTCGAAAGTTCACTTTCCAAAAACTTTTGAAGCCACTAGACATTAACAGAATACGGACTACAGCTTACCATCCTCAGGCCAATGGAGCGATTGAACGATTCCACAGGACGCTAAAAGCTGCCCTAATGGCACGCTTGAGCACTAAGTCATGGGTTGACGAGCTACCAACCGTTTTGTTAGGCCTCAGAGCCGCTAGCCGTAGTGATACTGGAGTTTCAGCGGCACAATTAACGTTTGGACGTTCACTGCGTTTACCCGGAGATTTCTATGATGCTACGGAAGTAGATTTATCAGAACCTCATAGCCTCGTAGTAGAACAAATAAGATAGAATATACAATCGTTAAAGCCAGTGCCCGGACCACATAGCAATTCAAGGTTATATTTTGTGCACCCAGATTTATCTAAAGTAGAATACGTTTTTGTCAGAGATGATACTGTACGTTCACCTTTAAAACCACCGTACAATGGCCCCTATCAAGTTTTAAAGAGAGGAGCCAAGGCTTATCTTATCCAATTACCCGGTAGAAAAAGTAATATTTCTATTGACCGGCTTAAGCCCGCATATGTATTGGCTGATAAAGAATCGGAAGATGTTAGCGACAGTACACAAAGCTCACGTCAAATAACACCGTCTTTACAAACGGGAATCGAACCCGCGCGCGTTAGGACAGATGCGACGCTCACTACTCGCTCCGGTCGCACAATTAAACGACCAGTCAGATTTAACGAATAAGATTTTTGTCAAATGTTAGCGCATCTATTGCTATGACCGCACCTTTTTTTTTTTTTGTCGACGGGGAAAATCATCTTTGACGAAACCCGCTCTTGGGTGGAGCGGGAGACAGTGTCAGACTCTTACTGACTAAAAACCCCGCGCCGTTCCTTCTAGCCTTCATACCGGGGCACGAGCTCCCTTTCGGACAACCCTGTCCCCAGTAGGCTCAAACTCCTTGAGGCGCGCGGGAACAGTGCGCGCCGTCGACCTCTTGGACTCGGTCCATTACCGGACGATCGGACAGCGAGCTACCCATGGCTCGCCGTCCGCGAGCCCGCGTCTACGGTGGCCGGAAATCGGGATCGGAATCCCGGCGACGGCGGCGAGGGCGCCGTTGCCTGATGCGGTCGGCCTCCTCCTTTGCAAGCATTACTGCTTCGCAGAAGGAGGCGACCGCCTGCCATTCCTCCTCACTCCGGACCATGGCCTCGACCAGGGCCCGGCGCGAGAGGTCTCCGCCGCCGATCGTCCCCACGAGGGCACGGCGATGCTCCGCCCAGGCAGGGCACACCTCGACGGTGTGCTCCACCGTGTCCTCCGGGCGTTGCGCACAGTGGCGACACCCGGGCGTCTCTTCCGCTTGAATCCGATGCAGAAACCTCCCGAACTTGCCTTGTCCGGTGAGGACCTGCGTCATGAGGAAGGTAAGGACGCCGTGAGGTCTTTCCAGCCACGCCTCAAAGAGGGGACTTACCGCCATAATCGTGGCGTGCCCAATGACCGCACCTTTATATTATTTTACATAAAGTTAGCATGTAAGCAGATTTATATTATAAATAAGTATTATTTTAGTCTTTTTGGACACACTCATTTGCTTTATATTTATCAAGTGTTTATTTTAGTTTAGTTTAGTAATATAAGAACTCTGATCAATGTACCTACTTATGTCTATGTTAATAACCATTGTTATTTGTGTAACGCTTTCTCACACGGATCAATTACAGTACCAGGTGCGCAAACAACGAGCTTTGTCTTTGTAAATAGAACTGTATTATAACCAATGTAACAATAATAAATATCTACGTTGATATTTTATCATAAAATGAACACTATTGTTTTGCACGTTTCCGTTCCTCATAATTGAACCTTTCTTGTATTTTTTGTAGTTATGTATTATGTAAAGTTACCGCGAACATCCGGTCTGGTCGGAGGATCCTCCCTTTTCAACGGAGGTATGTGGGACTTTGCACTCTGTCCCACCTACCTCCAAAACAGTATAGTCCAGTGACCATCTTTTATTTACATTCACCACATTACCTATAGCAGTAATGCTCACCCCGTTTGGTAAGAAGCTGTGATGAATCACATCGGCGCTAGACCACCAAACAGTGACCATCACTTTTCTAGGGGTAAGTTTTCGTTTAGGGCATTGTTTAGGTGCTGAACCAGGATCCAACCAACTTGCTGAGCGCTTGCGGTTATCAAACAGAATTCATTTTTCATCGCAGGTAACAATGCGGTTCAAAATTCCTTCATTTGTGTGTCTGTTGAGCAGTGCAAGGCACGTCTCGACGCGAACTTCGCGCTGGCGATCATTGAGTTCGTAGGGCACCCATTTGTCAAGCTTTTTTACCTTGCCAATTTGACGCAAATGGACCAATATTGTTTTGACGTTAACGTCGAAAGCTGCTGCTGCGACAATCGCCTTAAATTCGTCATTGTCGACCAAAGTCTTCGGACGACCGCGAGGTTCATTTTTCAGGTCGAAATTTCTAGAACGGAAGCGAGCAAACCAATAACAGGTGGTGCGTTAGCTCCGTGAACGTCGTTGATGTTGCGTGCCGCGTTGCTGCCACGACGGTAAAAAAAAAAAAAAAAAAAAAGGAGGCGGCGGAGCGTGCGCGTGAGGACGACCCTCTCGCCGCACCGCTCCGCAGACGAAGAAGGGGAAGGAGAAGGCGAATGTTCGATCGTCTTCTCCCACCCCCAGGTGGTGATTAGCGGGCGACAGGCGCGGGGGCGCCTTCGCCCGCATTGCACAGATCACCACCACCGTTAGGGTTAGGTTTTTTTTTTTTTTTTTTTTTTTTTTTTTTTTTTTTTTTTTTTTTTATACTGTTATCTCCAACATAACTGGAGTCTATGCTTGGCTATCACAATCATACTAGTTCTCGCTTGTATTCCTCTCGCACTTTCATTCTGCATACTTTATCTTTCTTGCATTCTTTCATCTTTCTTCCTTTAAGGGTAGGACGCCCTTTCTATTCTATACTACACTATCCTTTTTTCCTTTCTTTGTATATTTACTAAGGGTAAGGGGTAACACAACAACACATTTCTTATTTATTTTCTTCCAAGGAGTATCTTATTCTAACCGGTTTTTATTTACCTATTAATCATCTTATCTTACAATCGTCTTATAACTAATTGCTTTTTATATTTTTACATTAATGTGGCTTTTTCTTACTTTACAAAGGCCTCACGACAATTTCTTTATTGTTTTACAGTCTTTTTCTTACTTATATCTATTTCTTATGCTATTACATTTTGAATTAACTTATACAATTTCTTTACTTTTATTATATATTTCTTACTTATATTACTCTCTTTCTTACTTTTTCCCTAGATGTGCTTCATTTAATAGCTTTTTAACTACTGTCTTTTTACTTTTACACATTTCGCGATGTTTTAGGCGACTTAACAGCTTTTGTACAGATACACAATTTATACTCAATGCTTGACACTAATATCATGTATGATATTGTGTAAACATTTTTTACTTAAACACTTTTATTTCTTTTTATGACTTTTTCACATATCTTAACGCAATATTCCAATAGAAACTCTCTGTTTTTGCTCGCTATTATTTGCCACATGTTCTCGGCATCAAGTTTGCAGTTTATGATGTGTTCAATCTCCAGTCTTTCCCTATCGAAGACAGGACAGCTGAACAATATATGTGGCACCGTTTCGTCTATAGCAGGGTCGCAGATGCACGATGGGCTCTCTTTACGCTTGAAGCGATTCAAGTATTCCGAGAACCCACCGTGCCCCGTCATGATTTGTGTGACTACGCTGCTGATTTCAATTTTCCTGACTATTCGGTATGCCGCCACCGCATCAGGAAAAAACAGTTTTGTCACTGAAGCAGTCCCACCTGACCCGTATCTTCGGTTCCACTCGTCCAGTGTTGTTGTACGAATGCACCGTTTAACGTATGATACCGGGCACAGGTCGTAGTCATGCTTTCGTTTGGAACCCTCAGCAGCCCTTTTAGCTAGTTCATCGGCCCTCTCATTGCCGTCTAATCCCGCATGTGCTTTGATCCAGAACAAGGTCATGGTCTTGTTCTGGGTGGATAGAGATCTTATATTGGCCCTTGCTTCTACTGCCAATGGATGATGTCGGTCGTAATTTTGTATAGTTTGGAGGGCCGCCATTGAGTCGCTGAAGATTCCAAACGATCGCGCCCTGTGTTTCAGCGTCTCCCTGGTTGCGACGCATATTGCTAAGAGCTCAGCCTGGTATACAGTGGAGTAATGTGGGAGAGCAAGTTTGAGGGCTTTAGTCTCGGCGTTACCACTCCATATGGAGAGTGCCGCCCCAACTTTTCCCCCGATCTTACTCCCATCTGTGAAGATGCGAACCTCAAGTTCGCTCTGGGCATCAAGTTGCTCTTGATTTACCAGGTTTACTAGCTCCAGCTCAGCTCGCTCCGCAGGGTGTGGGGCCTCCATTGCCGAAGCAGGTTGCTCAACCTTTCTGTCGCCGAGTGCTGGCTGAGGTACCCCCCTCCTGGCTTCGTAGAGTGATGCCGCCTCCCGGACACGGAGATCGAGGGGCAGTATCCCAGCCAGCACTAGCGCGGAGTTTAACGAGACTGTCCGATACGCCTTACACAGCTTCTGAGCTATACCACGTTGTACTGTTCCCAACTGCTTCGCGACGCCCAATTTTCCAGCTGCCGGAGCCCATACGCTAGCAGCGTACAGGACAACCGGCTCTACGGTAGCCACATATATTGTTCTTATGACTTCGGGGTGAAGTCCCCAGCTGGTCTTTGCCGCCTTAGCTAGTTGTTTATATATTCCTATTGCCTTCCTGCATACATTTGCGACATGTGAATTGAACGTCAACTTCTCATCGATGGTGACTCCCAGGATTTTGATCTCTTGGGACATGGCAATGTCGATCCCGCCCATGCTCAGGCGTGGGGTGTCATATTTTAATTTGCGTGTAATGACCATTGCCTTCGTTTTATGTGGTGCAAATTTTAACTTATTTTGTACCCCCCACGCCCGAACGTGTTCGAGAGCAGCATTGACACGTCCCTGGATCTCCAGTGAAGTGTCACCATCGAAGATCAGCACAACATCGTCTGCAAAAGCCTGGCAATAGTCATCCCTAGCTTCCAAGCTCCTTATAAGCGGGTCCAGTATGAGGTTCCAGAATGCTGGTCCTCCTATGGAGCCCTGCACGCAGCCCTTATTTGTGGATTTACTAAACTCCTCGCCCCCGTATCTAACTCTGACCATTCTATTTTTGAGATAGCTGTCGATGACCCTCCTCAGGCCGATTGGACACTTTTCCTCAGCCAGACGGACTCTTATGACTGGCCACCAAGCGCTATCGAAGGCTCCCTCTATATCCAGCGATACTACAACTACGATTTTCTTCAGCTCGAGTTTGCTGCGTATGTGCTGCACAAGTGTATAGAGGGAGTCCTCCGTGCTCCTCTGTGGCATGAATCCTTACTGGCGAGTACTCATCCTAGGGATCAAGTGGAACCTGAGGCGGGCCATCAACATCTTCTCGTATATTTTACCTAATATTGGCAGAAGACCAATTGGTCTATACGCTTTGGGGTTGCCATAGTCGTCTTTCCCTGGTTTCCTTAACACGATCACTATCGCCTCCTTCCAGGTATCAGGGAAGTGGTGGCATTTTAAGCAGCTATTTAGGAGAGCAAGGGCTACGTCAGGGGCTACTCCGATGGCCTGATCACAAATGTCGGCGGTGAGTCCATCCGCTCCAGGAGCTTTTTTGGCGTCAAAAGATCTATACGCCGCCGTCAATTCGGTCATCGCAAATGGTGGATCGCACGAGTCATCGTGTTCTCCAGCATTCACAACATCGGCTTTTTCCCTAATAAAGCGGTGATATGCGCTGTCACTGTCCATATTGTCTTCGGGGTAAAAAGTATTGGCCAATAATTCGACTGAACCTTTCGCATCCAACACTACGGCGTCCTTTACAAGAGGTTGATCCTCTGTCCTTCTCCTAGTCCTTCCTATCACCCGGTAAATCCCTTCCCAAACCCCTTCTTTATCCTGTTTGGCGCAGAAGTTCTTCCAACTCTCGATTATGTCCTTATTTGCTTCTGTTTCATACTCAACTTTCTTTTTCAGGTACTCTTCCACGACCTTTGACCTTCGGGTTGGTCCAGCACATCTGATCCTGCGTTTTCTGGTGGCGACCTCCCGCTTCAACTTCTCAAGTTTCTCGGACCACCACGGCAATGTAAGTACTTCTTTACTCTTCCTCGTAGGCATTGATGATGTGCATGCATCTCTAATTATTTGGGTGTATTTATTAATTATTATATTTATTTGGTCAGCTGTTTCTATTTTTTCTATTTCTGCTAGGTTGATTTTGTTTTCTTGCATTAATTGTCTGAGTTTCTCACGAAACTCAGGCCAATTTGCTTTCTTTGTGTTGAAGATCCTAGTGGTTCTATTTATTTGAATGCCTTTGGACCTTCGAAGTTTAATATTGAATACAATGCCGTTGTGATCCGAGCTCGTGAGGCCTTCATCTACCTTCCAGTCGTCCACCAGATCCAGAATATCCGTTGAGCACGCTGTGATGTCAACATGGCTGCAGTATCGTTTTCCCCCTCTGATCGTATCAAAGGTCGGGATTTCCCCTCTGTTGAGTATGTTCAGGCCCAGCTCATCGAGAACTCCGGACACTTCCTCGCCCCGGCCATCAATTGCCAGACTCCCCCACCAGGTACTTTTTGCGTTCGCGTCTCCTCCGGCAATCCACCTCCCAGAACCTACTTCTTCTTCAACTCGTTTGAGGTGCTCGAGGTATGGGGCCACCGGCTGGTCCGGCTCGAAATAAAAGGATGCCAGCTTGATCCTCCAGGCACTGGTCTGGATTTCCACCACGGCGATGTTATTCGTAGTGAGATTTGGGCATTGTATAACCGTAAGGTTTGGATCAAAGACCGCTATTGCGGCCTTAACAGGCCCACTTCCAGTGCCAGTGCTCTGAAAGATCCGAACACCCCTGTAGTTCCTCATAACTCCAGCCCCCCCCACGTATGGCTCTTGGAGGAGAGCGATGGCAACTCCTCGCTTTACGGCTTCCAGTAGAAGCTCGTCTGTCGCCAGTCTCTTTCGCTGGAGGTTTGCTTGCATCATCCTGTAGAGGTTTGGAATGCCCTGGGTGCCCTTAGCAATACGCCACAGTTGATCTGGCGATTTCATCCCACTTACGGCGTGTTGGGCAATCGGGATTGAATGAATTGTGATCCACACTGTCCAGTTTTGCTCGTGTGCAGTTCTGGCATTTTGGTAGGACACCGGCAAGCCAATCGGCACATTCCGATTTTAAATGTGGACCGCCACAGTGGCTGCACAGGTCGGCTGGTTCCTTACAGAATCGTCTACCATGCCCGTAGCCCAGACAGCGCGTGCACTGAACCAGCGGGGTTTGGTCTTCAACCCTTACGCGCTGAAGGTCCACGTGCAAGCATCCGACTGCCGTAGCCCTTCTCCATATGATTGGTGAGGCGCTAATCACAATGTGGTTAGTATGGGGGTTCCTAGTTTTCCTCCTGAATTTTACCTCCAATCTGTCCTCCCCTTTGTCGAGGTCTTGAAACATATCCTTATTCTGGTTCCTGATTGCTTTGAGAACGTCCTCATCTGAATTAACAGAGAGAACGCTCCTAAGGATCAGCAGCGGGTCCTTGTTTCTCATTTCCTCGACATTGAGATCCTGTCTTTCTCCTTCCAATTTGTTTTTAATTTTGCTCCTTTCTTCCCTTGTCCTAAAACCCATTATAATTTTTCTGTCTTTTGCCTTTCTTACTTTCTCGACTTTGACCCAGCCCTCCTTTGCGTCCACCACCCTTCGTATTTTATCCAATACCATGTTCCCTGATTCTGTATCGTCCTTCGAGGTAACTACGATGGAGTGCAGCGTACTTCGCACTGGGCTCGCTTTTCCACTGTGAGTCGCCGTTACACTCGCGTACGTTGGCGTCATACCCTGCTCCATAGTGGCCTTTAGTTCCTCCATTTTTTTGTTATTTTCCTGTAGTAACTTTGAGTGTTCCTCAATTCTTGCTACCAACAGGCTTTGTTCGGCATAAACCGCAAAAGTGGCGTCGACAGAGGTAGTCATATCAGGAATGGGTAAAGCCTTATCTTTCTCCTCACCTAAGCTTTTTTCTTTGGCTTCCTTTTCCGCTTCTTTTACTAGCTGATAGAGCCGGTCCAGAGCTTCAGTGATGCCATTTTTAATTTCTGTCTTAGTGTTCCTTGAACTACTAAGATGGAGTTTTGCTTTGTTCAAGCAGGCCCTAGCTTCGGTCGACCTATCCGCGTACTGTACCTTTGGCGGCGTATGGTCTTCTGTCCTTTTTGAGTGTGTGGAGAGGATTTTGTTTTCCTGCGACTCTAGGGATTTCCGGGTTACTTTTGAAGGGCCAGCCTGTGTCGTCTTGATGGATGGGGGGAGACTTGGGTTTGTGTTGGGAGGCTTTACCGCTTCCCATTCCCCGATACTGCGTCGAACACTCGTTGGAGGTGATGTTTTAGTTTTTGGTGGCGATTTCTCACTGTCCACCTTTTTTAATGGGGTCCGTATTCCAAGCATGTTGGAGATATGCGTCAATAATCAAAAGAAGTAAAAGTAAATATAAAAGTGTAAAAAGGTAAATGTGTATATAAGAGAATATGGTGCGCTTAAGATCGTTTGGATCTCCCGTAATTTTTACGTGGGACAGACCACGGTCCAAGTTTACACGATCAGTCTTAAGGTTCAATAAAACCAGTCAAGCATTGAGCATTTACGAGAAGTCTTGCTTCTATTGTCTAAAACTGCCGCTTGAACGGGAGAGTTTGCAGCAATCTCATCAATAATTGAATCCCAGACCTTAATCTGGTGTCAGGAGGTTTCCACGAACCAATTTAGTCTATTTTTCTGAGAAAATTTTTTGAAAAATTTTGAGACTCTATGTAGAGTCAATCTCTACATTCAGCTAGACAGCTCTCGCCGAGCCCCCCAAGATGAACCCAAACACGGCTACTCTAGCTCAAAGGGTTCCCGAGAAAACCAAGTCCAAACATCTGGTTGCCAGAGCGAGATGGCGCCAAAAATCCGGTTGCCAGTGGTTTCCTCCGGAACCGTATGTCCGAATACCACCGTGCTTAGGCTTCCCTGAATGGGCTCGTCAAGATCTATCGAGTGATGTCAGTTTTAGGCCTGAAAAAACCTTGGTCCTGAAAGCTCCTGAAAGGTTGCTTGTCGGGTAGGGAGGGACCAGCCGATGCCCTAAAAGAAAACCCGAGCTCTCCACGATCCCTGGTTCGGGAGCTACCCAAGTTCAAAAACTGGTTTGACAGTTTGAGAACTGTCAAAGTCAATCTCCAAACCAGTGCAGCTTACCCTCTCCCAGTCGGAAAATACTCGAGTTTGGGCTCGTTTGGCTTGGCTCGTCCTGCTCCGACGCGCAAAGCAGTTTTCAGGCGCCTGAAATTTTTCAGCTCCAATGCGCCCGTAACCAGGCGGACCGGATAGAATTCGTCTCCCCAGACACCACTGTGAAGTCGGCAACTCTCTGCGACCACCAGTTCCAGAGCTACAGCGGGCCAAAGTTTTCCAAGATGGCCGCCCAGCTGTCAAATGCTTAATTAAATTGACTATAGCTCCACAACCGTTTGTTCCACAGAGCTGCGGTTTCCTATGCAATGTCTAGCTTGACTTCCCCTATCCGCCCAATATGGCTTCAGGCCTGAAAAATTTCAGACCTCCGAATCGCCTGAAAATCTATGAAAAGTGTTCCCTGAAGCAATACAGTAACAGCTGTGAAAATCCGGTCCTTCTAGGACGTCTAGTTCGGGAGCTATAAAACTCCAAAGTTCTTAACCAAAAAACCAAGATGGCCGAAATTGGACTTTTTTCGCGCAACTTCGCCCCCGGTCGACCTAGGAACGCGAGATTTCAGTCAATTAAGGTGTCTATAGCTGGTTGAAGACACCTACGGTGGAAAAAATATGGAAATTATATTATTTCCTATTTATTTGGTCAAAAATCTTCAAAATTCCACAGCTCAGGAACCAATTAACATAAAATTTTTCTAAAATATGCTAAAAATGGGTAAAATAAGTGTCTTTAAGACAACAGAAGAAAATTTTAATAATAATATTATTTGCGGGTTAAATTAAATAAAAACCGGTTTTTTAGGTTAATTTAGAATATCTCAGGAACCTGGTGAGTTAAAATTATAATTAAAATTGTTACTAACTAACAATTTTAGCGCGCAGCTAAATCAAATTTAAAAAGTGTGGGTACTCACTGTGGTTTCCGAGATAAACCGTGTCTAAGTTGAGATATTCTAACTATTATTACTAATTAACTATTAGGCTTAAAATTATTTTGAAGGTACCGGAGGTCTTCTCTGTTTGCAGGGTACGCAGCTGTGAAGAAACGAAGTCCCTGCGACGGCTCCTTCCACTACCTCGTGCGCATGTGCTTTTGTAGCCTCCACCCGTTTACTTCACCCGAACTAGGACGGTAATGACTTGAAATTAAAACAGGTGTGTACCAGTAACAAATATTTATTGCCTAGCAGAGCCGGAGGCACACAAATTTGTAGGTCGTGGATTGCGAACGTCTATAATCACTTCTGCAGGGAAAGGTACTTCCCGTATCCCGCAGGCGGAGACCAGTACACCCCCTAGGCCGGAGATGGTGGTTGGCTGATGCGCAGGAAAGCAAGGCACGGCGAATCTTGCTGGTGCGGCGACCCGCTGGTACGGCGACCCGATCGGGACGTAGTCTCACCCGTAGGCGCAATATAAACTGGTTGTAGCACCCTAATTCGGGATACCACAACACTCGTTAAATAGTTGTACGTTAAATAGTTACGTTGACAACGTTCCGCGTTCGAATCTATAACCGCTTTTGGCGTGACGTTAAGCGAAAGTAGTTATCTTATTCTGTCTAGAAGCGACTGCGCGCCGCTGCGCGGACGCACTCCCTTTTTATCAACTCGGTCTCCCCGAACACTTCACTCCGTACCGCAGACATTCGAGTGACGTTTCACTTTGCTCACTCTGCACCACAGATATACAAGTAACGTTTCGTTACATTACCCCCCTTTCTAAGATAAGGATTTTATTTTAATAATAAAATCCGCATCCTAAACTTGTTACAGTACCTTTTACTCATTCTTTCATTTCACACATACGTCGTCACATTCATCCACAATTACACCTTACGTCTCATAATATTTAAAAAAAATGCGACGTGTACTAACATACTGAAAATCAAATGACTTTCTTGTCAATTGACTTTTGTAACAGATATTAAAGTCGTTTAGTGGTGTTAGAAAATGTTACGAAACCAGAATTTATTTATAGGATGATATTTTCAGGTCCTTAATATGCCAAGACCCCAAGTTTTTACCCGACATATCCTCTAAGACGTACACAAGAGGTGAAAGCTTATTAATAATTCGGCACTTAATGTATTTCGGAGCTAGTTTCTTGCTGAAATGCTTATCCTTATCGCTCAATACGTAAGCACGCTTGTATACGACATTACCGATATTAAACTCAAAAGCTTTACGCCTCAAATTATAGTGTGAAGTATTTTTTACGTGGGCGTGATACAAGGATTTTTGGACTTGGTCAAATATAGAACTTATGCAGCCAAGGTTCTCCGCGTATACGTCGCGAGGGAGAAATAAAACCTCATCTCCTAAGTCTGTGTCAACATAATGGGAACCGCATACTACTATTTCTCGAGCAAAAACCAGAAATGAAGGAGTAAACCCCGTGGCTTCATTAACTGAGTTGTTAATTGCAAATTGTACCTTTGGAATAAATACGTCCCATGATCGATGATCACCCTCAACAAAAGTGGAAATGCAAGTAATAATAGTTTTATTGTACCGCTCCACAGTATTGACCTGAGGAGTGTACTTAGGTGAATAGAAAACGTTCGGTACTTTATACTTCTTGAATAAGTCCTGTGTATGGCCACTTATAAACTGAGTGCCATTATCCAGGAAAATGCTTTGTGGAACACCGTGCACCAAAAACAATTGTTCCTCCAAAATTTTAACAATAGTCTGTGAAGTTGATTTTTTTATTGGAAAAATATGACAAAATTTGGAAAAACAACAGGTTATTACCAATATATAGCTATTTTGTTTCCGAGTGACAGGCAGAGGACCCATCAAGTCGATAGATATCATTTGATAAGGGCGAGAGCACTGCTTTGGGCGACCCATTTCACCAAGGGTAGCATGATTCTGAGTTTTGTATTGTAGACAAGTACTACAAGATCCAACGTATTTTGCTACATTCCGATACATGCCCGGCCAGTAATATCTTAGTGCAATGCGTCTGTAAGTTTTAAAGATACCTAAATGACCAGCAGTTGGTTCAGTATGGTTATCCGCAATAACCTTTTCCCGTAGCTCAAATGGAACGACCTCTTTCCAAGAAAATTCATTGGTAAGCGAACACTTATTTTTACTAAGGCGGAAAAGAGTGCTATCCTTAATTTGGTAATTGGGAAAATTTTCTGGTTTTGTAACGCAGTTATTATAAATGTTACTATACCAATCATCACTAGTAGTCGTGAATGAATTTGATGTAACCATCGCCGAAACGGGAACTGCTCTAGACAAAGCGTCGGGAATCACATTGTCGACACCTCGACGGTGCTTTATATCAAAATTGAATGAGGACAAACGTACACCCCAACGTGCCAGCCTTCCCGTAGGGTTATTAAGTGAAAGAAACCATTTTAATGCACTATGATCTGTGTAAACCGTAAAAGTTTTCCCATTTTCCAAATAGCATCGCCAATGTTCTAATGCCACGAGAACTGCCAGCGTCTCCCGCTCCGTGATACTATAATTTTTTTCTGTCGCCGTTAATGATTTGCTCATGTAAGCTATGGGATGCTCTTTACCGTTTATGGATTGAGTGAGCATGCCACCTATTCCATAGTTACTGGCATCTGTGTGCACCTCAAAAGGCAGATTGTAATCAGGACAAGAAAGAACAGGAGCGGAAACTAAACACTCTTTTAGTTTTTTGAACGCGGCGTCTGCCTCATCAGCCCACTTGAATGGTGGCATGTTCTTTTTACTGGAAGTCAACTGGTTGAGCGGTCCCGCAATTGTACTAAAATTGGGAACGAACCTACGATACCAAGTAGCTGTGCCTAAAAATCGCTTTAATTCCTTGCGATTAGTCGGAATTGGGTAGTTAAGGATGGCTTCGACCTTTTCTGGATCCGTACGTAACCCATTTGCATCGACCACGTATCCCAAGTATTTAAGTTGACTTCGGAAGAACTCGCACTTTCCTAAATTGACGGTTAAGCCCGCCTTACGCAATCTGTCCAAAACCCGAAGCAGGAGGGACACATGCTCGTCAAAACTATTGCTAACAACAATAATGTCATCCAAATAGGCAAATATTCGGTGATCTATGTCACCTAACAACTTGTCTACCAGACGCTGTTGTGTAGCAGGAGCATTTGTCAAACCAAAAGCCGTGGTCTTAAATCTAAATGTGCCTCGACCTGGGACGTAGAAAGCCGTCTTATCCCTGTCCTCCTCTGCAATAGGAATTTGCCAAAAGGCTTTGGACAAATCCAGGCTGGTCAGAAAACGAGCGTCGCGCAAATTATCCAAAATTTCGGCGATATATGGCAAGTTATAAGCGTCTCGTTTTGTGACTGAATTCAACTTCCTGCTGTCGAGACAAAAACGCGGCTGGCCGTTCTTTTTAGTAACGAGGAGAACCGGAGACTGCCAGGCACTTTCGCAGTGCTCCACCACATCTAGACTAAGCATCTCATCTACCTGTTCGATAAGGATTTTCTGTTTTTCAGGGGACAGCCTGTAATATCTCTGCCTAATAGGAGGAGAATCACCTGTATCGATACGATGAGTCAAAACGTGCGTACGGCCCAAGCCCCTGCGTTCAAATGAAATGTCCTGGAATTGCTTAACAACGTTATCAGCTATAGCGCGTTGTGACTCATCTAAACTATCATAAGAACTAATAAAGGTCTGGGTATTATCAATGCTTAAGTCCACCAATGGAATAGGCGATAGCTGTACAGACCCTAAATATTTAGGACACAACTTAAAGGCGCGCCAAAAGTCAATACCTAGAATTAACGATGATTGAACTTTTGGAACCACATAGCATTTGATTATGTGAAATTGTTCCTCTAAATGCACTGGAACGTTAATATAGCCAATACTTCTAAGTGTTTGGCCACCGGCAGCTATAATCGAAGGTGTATCATCAGTACATAGCTTATGACCACGGTTGAGTAACGTATTATGTGCATAATTCCCTAATATTGTAATAGCTGACCCGGAATCTAGGAGGCCCGACGCTGGAATATCGTCGATTCTTATATTTAAATATGGTCGCGAATCACCTAATGGCTTATTATGCAGGATTGATGAAGTATTGTAACTGTTGAAAAATAAATTAATAGTTTTCAACCAATTGTTCCAATCTTCTCTATTGAAGCGACCTTCTGTCGAAGATGGGTTGATACAATCCTGCAAAATTAGTTTTTTGATTTCTGATCCTTGTTACAATTCGGACAGTCTGGTTTCTTGACCCCTTTATGGCCACACTTAAAACACAAGATTTCCTCATCCTTACAATCTCTAAGGCTATGAGAATTGTTACGACATCTAGGACAGAACGGTAGTTTCGCATTAGTACTCGATTTATTTTTATCGATAGCATGTAAATATTTTTCATTAACATTATCATTATTATTTGAATTTTGTTTACTGTTATCTACTACCCTATTGTTCACGGTTTTATGATTAAAATAACTGTTTTGCTTACTAACTGTTTCTGTTTTTTGTTTGTATGCAAACTCTGGTGCTAGTGTTTCAGCAGTAGCAGCTAAAGGCTCGCGGAACTGAACCATCCGTGATTGAATAATTTCAAAGTTCCTACAAACTGATCTCAATTGCTCAAACGATACGATTTGGGATGCAGAGGCTAGGGTACTCGCATAACATGGTCTGATGTTGTGTAATATTATCTCCAGTTTATCTTCCTCCACCAAAGGCTTTGACAAGCGTGAAAACATACCCGAAATAATGGACAAGTAAATTGTAATGTTTTCCGTAGCCCCCTGAGTCCTAGCACGAATCTCAGACAGAAGACGGTAATCGTAATCCGCTTTGTCAAAATCCTGTAGCAGAAGGACCACAAGTTCGTCCCAAGACGATACCTGCTGTCGTACACTTCTAAACCAGTGGAGTGCATCATCCACAAAAATCTCTGTCGCAAATGATAAAAAATTCTCGTTTGAAACATTTCGAGCCACAGTGTATTCATTGGCACGTTGAATGAAAGCACGCACGCAAGTCTTTCCGTCGTATTTAAGCTTAGCCATTTCAGAGTGTCTCGGATTACCCTCACAGGTCACCGAGATTTTAATTTTCTCTGATGTGACTTGCGGTTCGGAAGTGGAGACCGAGGTAATAAGAGGGTCAATACTCTTTGATTTTAAAGAAATGAAGACTTCGTAATATTCCTTAAACATTTTTATACATTCTGAATGCACGTCCAAATACTTTTCATCTACACTGATCCTATTGAGCCGATGATAGAGATGATGAAAGAGATTCTCAATCCGTCCTAATACGTTTTTATCTTTAGTGTCCCCTTCAAGACTAGATTTAATTTTATTTAAGGTTTCTAAAGAATTATTCAAATCTTCAAGGGGGTCAAGGTGGGAACACAAAATATCTTCCGATAAGAGAACTTGACTAAGCCTACAGATCTGCCGCCTAAGATCAGCAACAGTACTACCTGGAATTTCACCTCTAACGGCAACCTCATATTCCAGCTCGGACTTTTGCAACGACAAGTATTTTATAGGGTATGCCATAATTAGAGAAAAAAAAAAACAAAATATAATTATGAAAAAGTTGTAAATAGCACGCAAATTGATATTGATCAATGATGAAGGTAGGTACTCCGTTCCGTTACAATCTACTCTAAAAGAACGCTGTGTTGTGTGTTCATGAAAGAATAAGTAAGAAGAAAATGAAAGCAAGCCTATTTAAAAAAAAAAACGAACAAAAAAACCGTTACTAAATTTTAAAAAAAAATGTAATTGGTGTGAAGGTAGTTTTACAAAAGAAAATAAAAAAACAAGAATTTTAAAATTTTAACTGACAATAGTATGCTAATTGCTTGGAGCGGAAGGAAAAAAATAAAATGTACCCTGTATACAAAAAAATGTAAAATCACCCTGTATATAAAAAACGTAAAATCACCTTGTTTATATAAAAAAAAAACAACTTTTAAGCAACGTTAACAACCTCAATACAATCTGAGCACTAACCTTCACTCCAGTTACTGCACATATAAAATTAAACAAAGCGTTTTACAAAAATAAAAAAACAAAAATACCCACTCACCGTACAATTACTAACTACAATGAACTACAAAAGTGAAAATAGACAGAACCACGTTAATGGGCGCCAGTGTAGCCTCCACCCGTTTACTTCACCCGAACTAGGACGGTAATGACTTGAAATTAAAACAGGTGTGTACCAGTAACAAATATTTATTGCCTAGCAGAGCCGGAGGCACACAAATTTGTAGGTCGTGGATTGCGAACGTCTATAATCACTTCTGCAGGGAAAGGTACTTCCCGTATCCCGCAGGCGGAGACCAGTACACCCCCTAGGCCGGAGATGGTGGTTGGCTGATGCGCAGGAAAGCAAGGCACGGCGAATCTTGCTGGTGCGGCGACCCGCTGGTACGGCGACCCGATCGGGACGTAGTCTCACCCGTAGGCGCAATATAAACTGGTTGTAGCACCCTAATTCGGGATACCACAACACTCGTTAAATAGTTGTACGTTAAATAGTTACGTTGACAACGTTCCGCGTTCGAATCTATAACCGCTTTTGGCGTGACGTTAAGCGAAAGTAGTTATCTTATTCTGTCTAGAAGCGACTGCGCGCCGCTGCGCGGACGCACTCCCTTTTTATCAACTCGGTCTCCCCGAACACTTCACTCCGTACCGCAGACATTCGAGTGACGTTTCACTTTGCTCACTCTGCACCACAGATATACAAGTAACGTTTCGTTACACTTTAATGATTTTCGCTGTTTTCTCGGAATTTTTCCAAGGGAAAATTCCAAAAGTCGTCTCAGATTGTAGATCTTCTTAATCCGCATGTGATGGTAAAATAAAATTGGGTGGTCACCGCTTTCAATTTCGCAGCGTACACAGTTTTGTGATTTTTCACTACTGGAAATATAACATAAAAACGGTTTTTCCTTTTTCCCACTTTTCCACTGCAATCCAGGTATTTCAATTTCACTTAATCGCGTGGCCCGACTCTTTCTGCATCGATTAACATAAATTTCACTCAGATCGGTCAACTTTTTACCACTTTTTCGTATTTTTAAGTGCGGAGCTACTTTAAAAATGATCCGACCGCCACGAGGGTTGGGGGGGAACTCGGTTAGGTTAGGTTAGGTTAGGTTAGGTTAGGTTAGGTTTCCTGCGGGGGATCCTCCTCCAGGGCACGAGTGTCATCTGCTACGCGGATGACACTCTCCTCATTGCCCGGGGGAGGGATTTCAGGGAGGCGGCCTGTCTGGCCTCGGCTGGCGGATCCTTAGTGGCAGGGAGGATCCGCCGTCTAGGGTTGAAGGTAGCGCTGCACAAGACCGAGGCCGTGTTCTTCCACGGGCCTCGGCAGCGCTACCCTCCTGACGCCCACATTGTCGTGGAGGGCGTCCGGATAGAGGTGAAGGCCCAGATGAAATATCTGGGCCTGATGCTTGACAGCAGGTGGCGCTTCGGTCCGCACTTCAGCGGGCTGTCGACGCGCCTGCTGAAAGCTGCGGACGCCCTCTCATGGCTCCTCCCGAACCTCGGGGGACCCAAGGCGAGATGCCGGCAATTATACGCCGGCATTCTCAGGAGCATGGCCCTCTATGGGGCCCCAATCTGGGCGGACTCCCTCCATAGGAGGGAGAATGCGACCGCCATCCGCAGGCCACAAAGGGCCATTGCACTGCGGGTGGCGAGGGCCTACCGGTCGGTGGGCTTCGCGGCGGCGTGCGCTCTGGCCGGCACCCCTCCTTGGGAGTTGGAGGCGTGGGTGCTCGCCAGAGTGTACGAATGGACGGCGCGGCGCAAAGCGCTTGGTGAGCGCCCCGTCGACCAAGAGCGGGAGGCCGTGCGGCAGGAGGCGAGGGACGCGATAGTCCACCACTGGACGGAGGACCTCGCCTCCGCCGCCTTTGGCCGGCGGACCTTGGACGCGCTCGGCCCAGTCTTGAGGGACTGGCTCGAGCGGTCGCACGGTTTCCTCTCGTTCCGTCTGGTGCAGGTGTTGTCCGGACATGGCTGTTTCGGAACGCACCTGCACCGGATCGGGCGGGAGGAGACCGCGGCGTGCCATGACTGCGGCGCTGCGGAGGACACGGCCCAACACACCCTCGAGGCGTGCCCGGCCTGGGGTGAGCAGCGCCGCAGTCTAATCGCGGTCATTGGGCAGGACCTCTCGCTCCCCAGCGTGGTCGAATGTATGCTGGGGAGTGAGGAGGCCTGGACTGCGGTCGCCTCCTTTTGCGAGGATGTTATGTCGCAAAAGGAGGCGGCGGAGCGTGCGCGGGAGGACGACCCTCTCGCCGCACCGCTCCGCAGACGAAGAAGGGGAAGGAGAAGGCGAATGTTCGATCGCCTTCTCCCACCCCCAGGTGGTGATTAGCGGGCGACAGGCGCGGGGGCGCCTTCGCCCGCATTGCACTGATCACCACCACCGTCGGGCGGGAATGGCCGAGCGCTCGCGGCATTCCCGGGCCCCTCCTTGCTGAGAGGGGCGTGTAGGGCCCGCCGTCAAGGCGGGCGATCGTCGGCGGAGGACTGGACGTAAAGGCTCTGCCAGCTGCCCAGTCCTTCGCCACTCACAGACGATGCGGGAGCGCCGCTGGGTCGTTTAGTGGGTATACCGGCTCTGACCGGGGAGTCCCACATACCCCTCCCTCCCCCGAGGGAGGGTATGCGTAACGCATTTTTCCCAGCGTAAAAAAAAAAAAAAAAAAAAAAAAAAGGTTAGGTTAGGTTTCCTGCGGGGGATCCTCCTCCAGGGCACGAGTGTCATCTGCTACGCGGATGACACTCTCCTCATTGCCCGGGGGAGGGATTTCAGGGAGGCGGCCTGTCTGGCCTCGGCTGGCGGATCCTTAGTGGCAGGGAGGATCCGCCGTCTAGGGTTGAAGGTAGCGCTGCACAAGACCGAGGCCGTGTTCTTCCACGGGCCTCGGCAGCGCTACCCTCCTGACGCCCACATTGTCGTGGAGGGCGTCCGGATAGAGGTGAAGGCCCAGATGAAATATCTGGGCCTGATGCTTGACAGCAGGTGGCGCTTCGGTCCGCACTTCAGCGGGCTGTCGACGCGCCTGCTGAAAGCTGCGGACGCCCTCTCATGGCTCCTCCCGAACCTCGGGGGACCCAAGGCGAGATGCCGGCAATTATACGCCGGCATTCTCAGGAGCATGGCCCTCTATGGGGCCCCAATCTGGGCGGACTCCCTCCATAGGAGGGAGAATGCGACCGCCATCCGCAGGCCACAAAGGGCCATTGCACTGCGGGTGGCGAGGGCCTACCGGTCGGTGGGCTTCGCGGCGGCGTGCGCTCTGGCCGGCACCCCTCCTTGGGAGTTGGAGGCGTGGGTGCTCGCCAGAGTGTACGAATGGACGGCGCGGCGCAAAGCGCTTGGTGAGCGCCCCGTCGACCAAGAGCGGGAGGCCGTGCGGCAGGAGGCGAGGGACGCGATAGTCCACCACTGGACGGAGGACCTCGCCTCCGCCGCCTTTGGCCGGCGGACCTTGGACGCGCTCGGCCCAGTCTTGAGGGACTGGCTCGAGCGGTCGCACGGTTTCCTCTCGTTCCGTCTGGTGCAGGTGTTGTCCGGACATGGCTGTTTCGGAACGCACCTGCACCGGATCGGGCGGGAGGAGACCGCGGCGTGCCATGACTGCGGCGCTGCGGAGGACACGGCCCAACACACCCTCGAGGCGTGCCCGGCCTGGGGTGAGCAGCGCCGCAGTCTAATCGCGGTCATTGGGCAGGACCTCTCGCTCCCCAGCGTGGTCGAATGTATGCTGGGGAGTGAGGAGGCCTGGACTGCGGTCGCCTCCTTTTGCGAGGATGTTATGTCGCAAAAGGAGGCGGCGGAGCGTGCGCGGGAGGACGACCCTCTCGCCGCACCGCTCCGCAGACGAAGAAGGGGAAGGAGAAGGCGAATGTTCGATCGCCTTCTCCCACCCCCAGGTGGTGATTAGCGGGCGACAGGCGCGGGGGCGCCTTCGCCCGCATTGCACTGATCACCACCACCGTCGGGCGGGAATGGCCGAGCGCTCGCGGCATTCCCGGGCCCCTCCTTGCTGAGAGGGGCGTGTAGGGCCCGCCGTCAAGGCGGGCGATCGTCGGCGGAGGACTGGACGTAAAGGCTCTGCCAGCTGCCCAGTCCTTCGCCACTCACAGACGATGCGGGAGCGCCGCTGGGTCGTTTAGTGGGTATACCGGCTCTGACCGGGGAGTCCCACATACCCCTCCCTCCCCCGAGGGAGGGTATGCGTAACGCATTTTTCCCAGCGTAAAAAAAAAAAAAAAAAAAAAAAAAAAAAAAAGGTTAGGTTAGGTTAGGTTCTCATTCATCTGCTACGCGGATGACACTCTCCTCCTTGCCCGGGGGAGGGATTTCAGGGAAGCGGCCTGTCTGGCCTCGGCTGGCGGATCCTTAGTGGCAGGGAGGATCCGCCGTCTAGGGTTGAAGGTGGCGCTGCACAAGACCGAGGCCGTGTTCTTCCACGGGCCTCGGCAGCGCTACCCTCCTGACGCCCACATTGTCGTGGAGGGCGTCCGGATAGAGGTGAAGGCCCAGATGAAATATCTGGGCCTGATGCTTGACAGCAGGTGGCGCTTCGGTCCGCACTTCAGCGGGCTGTCGACGCTCCTGCTGAAAGCTGCGGACGCCCTCTCATGGCTCCTCCCGAACCTCGGGGGACCCAAGGCGCGATGCCGGCAATTATACGCCGGCATTCTGAGGAGCATGGCCCTCTATGGGGCCCCAATCTGGGCGGACTCCCTCCATAGGAGGGAGAATGCGACCGCCATCCGCAGGCCACAAAGGGCCATTGCACTGCGGGTGGCGAGGGCCTACCGGTCGGTGGGCTTTGCGGCGGCGTGCGCTCTGGCCGGCACCCCTCCTTGGGAGTTGGAGGCGTGGGTGCTCGCCAGAGTGTACGAATGGACGGCGCGGCGCAAAGCGCTTGGTGAGCGCCCCGTCGACCAAGAGCGGGAGGCCGTGCGGCAGGAGGCGAGGGACGCGATAGTCCACCACTGGACGGAAGACCTCGCCTCCGCCACCTTCGGCAGGCGGACCTTGGACGCGCTCGGCCCAGTCTTGAGAGACTGGCTCGAGCGGTCGCACGGTTTCCTCTCGTTCCGTCTGGTGCAGGTGTTGTCCGGACATGGCTGTTTCGGAACGCACCTGCACCGGATCGGGCGGGAGGAGACCGCGGCGTGCCATGACTGCGGCGCTGCGGAGGACACGGCCCAGCACACCCTCGAGGCGTGCCCGGCCTGGGGTGAGCAGCGCCGCAGTCTAATTGCGGTTATTGGGCAAGACCTCTCGCTCCCCAGCGTGGTCGAATGTATGCTGGGGAGTGAGGAGGCCTGGACTGCGGTCGCCTCCTTTTGCGAGGATGTTATGTCGCAAAAGGAGGCGGCGGAGCGTGCGCGGGAGGACGACCCTCTCGCCGCACCGCTCCGCAGACGAAGAAGGGGAAGGAGAAGGCGAATGTTCGATCGCCTTCTCCCACCCCCAGGTGGTGATTAGCGGGCGACAGGCGCGGGGGCGCCTTCGCCCGCATTGCACTGATCACCACCACCGTCGGGCGGGAATGGCCGAGCGCTCGCGGCATTCCCGGGCTCCTCCTTGCTGAGAGGGGCGTGTAGGGCCCGCCATCAAGGCGGGCGATCGTCGGCGAAGGACTGGACGTAAAGGCTCTGCCAGCTGCCCAGTCCTCCGCCACTCACAGACGATGCGGGAGCGCCGCTGGGTCGTTTAGTGGGTATACCGGCTCCGACCGGGGAGTCCCACATACCCCTCCCTCCCCCGAGGGAGGGTATGCGTAACGCATTTTTCCCAGCGTAAAAAAAAAAAAAAAAAAAAAAAAAAAAAAAAAAAAAAAAAAAGGTTAGGTTCTCATGGCTCCTCCCGAACCTCGGGGGACCCAAGGCGAGATGCCGGCAATTATACGCCGGCATTCTCAGGAGCATGGCCCTCTATGGGGCCCCAATCTGGGCGGACTCCCTCCATAGGAGGGAGAATGCGACCGCCATCCGCAGGCCACAAAGGGCCATTGCACTGCGGGTGGCGAGGGCCTACCGGTCGGTGGGCTTCGCGGCGGCGTGCGCTCTGGCCGGCACCCCTCCTTGGGAGTTGGAGGCGTGGGTGCTCGCCAGAGTGTACGAATGGACGGCGAGGCGCAAAGCGCTTGGTGAGCGCCCCGTCGACCAAGAGCGGGAGGCCGTGCGGCAGGAGGCGAGGGACGCGATAGTCCACCACTGGACGGAAGACCTCGCCTCCGCCGCCTTTGGCCGGCGGACCTTGGACGCGCTCGGCCCAGTCTTGAGAGACTGGCTCGAGCGGTCGCACGGTTTCCTCTCGTTCCGTCTGGTGCAGGTGTTGTCCGGACATGGCTGTTTCGGAACGCACCTGCACCGGATCGGGCGGGAGGAGACCGCGGCGTGCCATGACTGCGGCGCTGCGGAGGACACGGCCCAACACACCCTCGAGGCGTGCCCGGCCTGGGGTGAGCAGCGCCGCAGTCTAACTGCGGTTATTGGGCAGGACCTCTCGCTCCCCGGCGTGGTCGAATGTATGCTGGGGAGTGAGGAGGCCTGGACTGCGGTCGCCTCCTTTTGCGAGGATGTTATGTCGCAAAAGGAGGCGGCGGAGCGTGCGCGGGAGGACGACCCTCTCGCCGCACCGCTCCGCAGACGAAGAAGGGGAAGGAGAAGGCGAATGTTCGATCGCCTTCTCCCACCCCCAGGTGGTGATTAGCGGGCGACAGGCGCGGGGGCGCCTTCGCCCGCATTGCACAGATCACCACCACCGTCGGGCGGGAATGGCCGAGCGCTCGCGGCATTCCCGGGCCCCTCCTTGCTGAGAGGGGCGTGTAGGGCCCGCCGTCAAGGGGGGCGATCGTCGGCGGAGGACTGGACGTAAAGGCTCTGCCAGCTGCCCAGTCCTTCGCCACTCACAGACGATGCGGGAGCGCCGCTGGGTCGTTTAGTGGGTATACCGGCTCTGCCCGGGGAGTCCCACATACCCCTCCCTCCCCCGAGGGAGGGTATGCGTAACGCATTTTTCCCAGCGTAAAAAAAAAAAAAAAAAAAAAAGGTTAGGTTAGGTTAGGTTAGGTTAGGTTAGGTTAGGTTAGGTTAGGTTAGGTTAGGTTAGGTTAGGTTAGGTTAGGTTAGGTTAGGTTAGGTTAGGTTAGGTTAGGTTAGGTTAGGTTAGGTTAGGTTAGGTTAGGTTAGGTTAGGTTAGGTTAGGTTAGGTTAGGTTAGGTTAGGTTAGGTTAGGTTAGGTTAGGTTAGGTTAGGTTAGGTTAGGTTAGGTTAGGTTAGGTTAGGTTAGGTTAGGTTAGGTTAGGTTAGGTTAGGTTAGGTTAGGTTAGGTTAGGTTAGGTTAGGTTAGGTTAGGTTAGGTTAGGTTAGGTTAGGTTAGGTTAGGTTAGGTTAGGTTAGGTTAGGTTAGGTTAGGTTAGGTTAGGTTAGGTTAGGTTAGGTTAGGTTAGGTTAGGTTAGGTTAGGTTAGGTTAGGTTAGGTTAGGTTAGGTTAGGTTAGGTTAGGTTAGGTTAGGTTAGGTTAGGTTAGGTTAGGTTAGGTTAGGTTAGGTTAGGTTAGGTTAGGTTAGGTTAGGTTAGGTTAGGTTAGGTTAGGTTAGGTTAGGTTAGGTTAGGTTAGGTTAGGTTAGGTTAGGTTAGGTTAGGTTAGGTTAGGTTAGGTTAGGTTAGGTTAGGTTAGGTTAGGTTAGGTTAGGTTAGGTTAGGTTAGGTTAGGTTAGGTTAGGTTAGGTTAGGTTAGGTTAGGTTAGGTTAGGTTAGGTTAGGTTAGGTTAGGTTAGGTTAGGTTAGGTTAGGTTAGGTTAGGTTAGGTTAGGTTAGGTTAGGTTAGGTTAGGTTAGGTTAGGTTAGGTTAGGTTAGGTTAGGTTAGGTTAGGTTAGGTTAGGTTAGGTTAGGTTAGGTTAGGTTAGGTTAGGTTAGGTTAGGTTAGGTTAGGTTAGGTTAGGTTAGGTTAGGTTAGGTTAGGTTAGGTTAGGTTAGGTTAGGTTAGGTTAGGTTAGGTTAGGTTAGGTTAGGTTAGGTTAGGTTAGGTTAGGTTAGGTTAGGTTAGGTTAGGTTAGGTTAGGTTAGGTTAGGTTAGGTTAGGTTAGGTTAGGTTAGGTTAGGTTAGGTTAGGTTAGGTTAGGTTAGGTTAGGTTAGGTTAGGTTAGGTTAGGTTAGGTTAGGTTAGGTTAGGTTAGGTTAGGTTAGGTTAGGTTAGGTTAGGTTAGGTTAGGTTAGGTTAGGTTAGGTTAGGTTAGGTTAGGTTAGGTTAGGTTAGGTTAGGTTAGGTTAGGTTAGGTTAGGTTAGGTTAGGTTAGGTTAGGTTAGGTTAGGTTAGGTTAGGTTAGGTTAGGTTAGGTTAGGTTAGGTTAGGTTAGGTTAGGTTAGGTTAGGTTAGGTTAGGTTAGGTTAGGTTAGGTTAGGTTAGGTTAGGTTAGGTTAGGTTAGGTTAGGTTAGGTTAGGTTAGGTTAGGTTAGGTTAGGTTAGGTTAGGTTAGGTTAGGTTAGGTTAGGTTAGGTTAGGTTAGGTTAGGTTAGGTTAGGTTAGGTTAGGTTAGGTTAGGTTAGGTTAGGTTAGGTTAGGTTAGGTTAGGTTAGGTTAGGTTAGGTTAGGTTAGGTTAGGTTAGGTTAGGTTAGGTTAGGTTAGGTTAGGTTAGGTTAGGTTAGGTTAGGTTAGGTTAGGTTAGGTTAGGTTAGGTTAGGTTAGGTTAGGTTAGGTTAGGTTAGGTTAGGTTAGGTTAGGTTAGGTTAGGTTAGGTTAGGTTAGGTTAGGTTAGGTTAGGTTAGGTTAGGTTAGGTTAGGTTAGGTTAGGTTAGGTTAGGTTAGGTTAGGTTAGGTTAGGTTAGGTTAGGTTAGGTTAGGTTAGGTTAGGTTAGGTTAGGTTAGGTTAGGTTAGGTTAGGTTAGGTTAGGTTAGGTTAGGTTAGGTTAGGTTAGGTTAGGTTAGGTTAGGTTAGGTTAGGTTAGGTTAGGTTAGGTTAGGTTAGGTTAGGTTAGGTTAGGTTAGGTTAGGTTAGGTTAGGTTAGGTTAGGTTAGGTTAGGTTAGGTTAGGTTAGGTTAGGTTAGGTTAGGTTAGGTTAGGTTAGGTTAGGTTAGGTTAGGTTAGGTTAGGTTAGGTTAGGTTAGGTTAGGTTAGGTTAGGTTAGGTTAGGTTAGGTTAGGTTAGGTTAGGTTAGGTTAGGTTAGGTTAGGTTAGGTTAGGTTAGGTTAGGTTAGGTTAGGTTAGGTTAGGTTAGGTTAGGTTAGGTTAGGTTAGGTTAGGTTAGGTTAGGTTAGGTTAGGTTAGGTTAGGTTAGGTTAGGTTAGGTTAGGTTAGGTTAGGTTAGGTTAGGTTAGGTTAGGTTAGGTTAGGTTAGGTTAGGTTAGGTTAGGTTAGGTTAGGTTAGGTTAGGTTAGGTTAGGTTAGGTTAGGTTAGGTTAGGTTAGGTTAGGTTAGGTTAGGTTAGGTTAGGTTAGGTTAGGTTAGGTTAGGTTAGGTTAGGTTAGGTTAGGTTAGGTTAGGTTAGGTTAGGTTAGGTTAGGTTAGGTTAGGTTAGGTTAGGTTAGGTTAGGTTAGGTTAGGTTAGGTTAGGTTAGGTTAGGTTAGGTTAGGTTAGGTTAGGTTAGGTTAGGTTAGGTTAGGTTAGGTTAGGTTAGGTTAGGTTAGGTTAGGTTAGGTTAGGTTAGGTTAGGTTAGGTTAGGTTAGGTTAGGTTAGGTTAGGTTAGGTTAGGTTAGGTTAGGTTAGGTTAGGTTAGGTTAGGTTAGGTTAGGTTAGGTTAGGTTAGGTTAGGTTAGGTTAGGTTAGGTTAGGTTAGGTTAGGTTAGGTTAGGTTAGGTTAGGTTAGGTTAGGTTAGGTTAGGTTAGGTTAGGTTAGGTTAGGTTAGGTTAGGTTAGGTTAGGTTAGGTTAGGTTAGGTTAGGTTAGGTTAGGTTAGGTTAGGTTAGGTTAGGTTAGGTTAGGTTAGGTTAGGTTAGGTTAGGTTAGGTTAGGTTAGGTTAGGTTAGGTTAGGTTAGGTTAGGTTAGGTTAGGTTAGGTTAGGTTAGGTTAGGTTAGGTTAGGTTAGGTTAGGTTAGGTTAGGTTAGGTTAGGTTAGGTTAGGTTAGGTTAGGTTAGGTTAGGTTAGGTTAGGTTAGGTTAGGTTAGGTTAGGTTAGGTTAGGTTAGGTTAGGTTAGGTTAGGTTAGGTTAGGTTAGGTTAGGTTAGGTTAGGTTAGGTTAGGTTAGGTTAGGTTAGGTTAGGTTAGGTTAGGTTAGGTTAGGTTAGGTTAGGTTAGGTTAGGTTAGGTTAGGTTAGGTTAGGTTAGGTTAGGTTAGGTTAGGTTAGGTTAGGTTAGGTTAGGTTAGGTTAGGTTAGGTTAGGTTAGGTTAGGTTAGGTTAGGTTAGGTTAGGTTAGGTTAGGTTAGGTTAGGTTAGGTTAGGTTAGGTTAGGTTAGGTTAGGTTAGGTTAGGTTAGGTTAGGTTAGGTTAGGTTAGGTTAGGTTAGGTTAGGTTAGGTTAGGTTAGGTTAGGTTAGGTTAGGTTAGGTTAGGTTAGGTTAGGTTAGGTTAGGTTAGGTTAGGTTAGGTTAGGTTAGGTTAGGTTAGGTTAGGTTAGGTTAGGTTAGGTTAGGTTAGGTTAGGTTAGGTTAGGTTAGGTTAGGTTAGGTTAGGTTAGGTTAGGTTAGGTTAGGTTAGGTTAGGTTAGGTTAGGTTAGGTTAGGTTAGGTTAGGTTAGGTTAGGTTAGGTTAGGTTAGGTTAGGTTAGGTTAGGTTAGGTTAGGTTAGGTTAGGTTAGGTTAGGTTAGGTTAGGTTAGGTTAGGTTAGGTTAGGTTAGGTTAGGTTAGGTTAGGTTAGGTTAGGTTAGGTTAGGTTAGGTTAGGTTAGGTTAGGTTAGGTTAGGTTAGGTTAGGTTAGGTTAGGTTAGGTTAGGTTAGGTTAGGTTAGGTTAGGTTAGGTTAGGTTAGGTTAGGTTAGGTTAGGTTAGGTTAGGTTAGGTTAGGTTAGGTTAGGTTAGGTTAGGTTAGGTTAGGTTAGGTTAGGTTAGGTTAGGTTAGGTTAGGTTAGGTTAGGTTAGGTTAGGTTAGGTTAGGTTAGGTTAGGTTAGGTTAGGTTAGGTTAGGTTAGGTTAGGTTAGGTTAGGTTAGGTTAGGTTAGGTTAGGTTAGGTTAGGTTAGGTTAGGTTAGGTTAGGTTAGGTTAGGTTAGGTTAGGTTAGGTTAGGTTAGGTTAGGTTAGGTTAGGTTAGGTTAGGTTAGGTTAGGTTAGGTTAGGTTAGGTTAGGTTAGGTTAGGTTAGGTTAGGTTAGGTTAGGTTAGGTTAGGTTAGGTTAGGTTAGGTTAGGTTAGGTTAGGTTAGGTTAGGTTAGGTTAGGTTAGGTTAGGTTAGGTTAGGTTAGGTTAGGTTAGGTTAGGTTAGGTTAGGTTAGGTTAGGTTAGGTTAGGTTAGGTTAGGTTAGGTTAGGTTAGGTTAGGTTAGGTTAGGTTAGGTTAGGTTAGGTTAGGTTAGGTTAGGTTAGGTTAGGTTAGGTTAGGTTAGGTTAGGTTAGGTTAGGTTAGGTTAGGTTAGGTTAGGTTAGGTTAGGTTAGGTTAGGTTAGGTTAGGTTAGGTTAGGTTAGGTTAGGTTAGGTTAGGTTAGGTTAGGTTAGGTTAGGTTAGGTTAGGTTAGGTTAGGTTAGGTTAGGTTAGGTTAGGTTAGGTTAGGTTAGGTTAGGTTAGGTTAGGTTAGGTTAGGTTAGGTTAGGTTAGGTTAGGTTAGGTTAGGTTAGGTTAGGTTAGGTTAGGTTAGGTTAGGTTAGGTTAGGTTAGGTTAGGTTAGGTTAGGTTAGGTTAGGTTAGGTTAGGTTAGGTTAGGTTAGGTTAGGTTAGGTTAGGTTAGGTTAGGTTAGGTTAGGTTAGGTTAGGTTAGGTTAGGTTAGGTTAGGTTAGGTTAGGTTAGGTTAGGTTAGGTTAGGTTAGGTTAGGTTAGGTTAGGTTAGGTTAGGTTAGGTTAGGTTAGGTTAGGTTAGGTTAGGTTAGGTTAGGTTAGGTTAGGTTAGGTTAGGTTAGGTTAGGTTAGGTTAGGTTAGGTTAGGTTAGGTTAGGTTAGGTTAGGTTAGGTTAGGTTAGGTTAGGTTAGGTTAGGTTAGGTTAGGTTAGGTTAGGTTAGGTTAGGTTAGGTTAGGTTAGGTTAGGTTAGGTTAGGTTAGGTTAGGTTAGGTTAGGTTAGGTTAGGTTAGGTTAGGTTAGGTTAGGTTAGGTTAGGTTAGGTTAGGTTAGGTTAGGTTAGGTTAGGTTAGGTTAGGTTAGGTTAGGTTAGGTTAGGTTAGGTTAGGTTAGGTTAGGTTAGGTTAGGTTAGGTTAGGTTAGGTTAGGTTAGGTTAGGTTAGGTTAGGTTAGGTTAGGTTAGGTTAGGTTAGGTTAGGTTAGGTTAGGTTAGGTTAGGTTAGGTTAGGTTAGGTTAGGTTAGGTTAGGTTAGGTTAGGTTAGGTTAGGTTAGGTTAGGTTAGGTTAGGTTAGGTTAGGTTAGGTTAGGTTAGGTTAGGTTAGGTTAGGTTAGGTTAGGTTAGGTTAGGTTAGGTTAGGTTAGGTTAGGTTAGGTTAGGTTAGGTTAGGTTAGGTTAGGTTAGGTTAGGTTAGGTTAGGTTAGGTTAGGTTAGGTTAGGTTAGGTTAGGTTAGGTTAGGTTAGGTTAGGTTAGGTTAGGTTAGGTTAGGTTAGGTTAGGTTAGGTTAGGTTAGGTTAGGTTAGGTTAGGTTAGGTTAGGTTAGGTTAGGTTAGGTTAGGTTAGGTTAGGTTAGGTTAGGTTAGGTTAGGTTAGGTTAGGTTAGGTTAGGTTAGGTTAGGTTAGGTTAGGTTAGGTTAGGTTAGGTTAGGTTAGGTTAGGTTAGGTTAGGTTAGGTTAGGTTAGGTTAGGTTAGGTTAGGTTAGGTTAGGTTAGGTTAGGTTAGGTTAGGTTAGGTTAGGTTAGGTTAGGTTAGGTTAGGTTAGGTTAGGTTAGGTTAGGTTAGGTTAGGTTAGGTTAGGTTAGGTTAGGTTAGGTTAGGTTAGGTTAGGTTAGGTTAGGTTAGGTTAGGTTAGGTTAGGTTAGGTTAGGTTAGGTTAGGTTAGGTTAGGTTAGGTTAGGTTAGGTTAGGTTAGGTTAGGTTAGGTTAGGTTAGGTTAGGTTAGGTTAGGTTAGGTTAGGTTAGGTTAGGTTAGGTTAGGTTAGGTTAGGTTAGGTTAGGTTAGGTTAGGTTAGGTTAGGTTAGGTTAGGTTAGGTTAGGTTAGGTTAGGTTAGGTTAGGTTAGGTTAGGTTAGGTTAGGTTAGGTTAGGTTAGGTTAGGTTAGGTTAGGTTAGGTTAGGTTAGGTTAGGTTAGGTTAGGTTAGGTTAGGTTAGGTTAGGTTAGGTTAGGTTAGGTTAGGTTAGGTTAGGTTAGGTTAGGTTAGGTTAGGTTAGGTTAGGTTAGGTTAGGTTAGGTTAGGTTAGGTTAGGTTAGGTTAGGTTAGGTTAGGTTAGGTTAGGTTAGGTTAGGTTAGGTTAGGTTAGGTTAGGTTAGGTTAGGTTAGGTTAGGTTAGGTTAGGTTAGGTTAGGTTAGGTTAGGTTAGGTTAGGTTAGGTTAGGTTAGGTTAGGTTAGGTTAGGTTAGGTTAGGTTAGGTTAGGTTAGGTTAGGTTAGGTTAGGTTAGGTTAGGTTAGGTTAGGTTAGGTTAGGTTAGGTTAGGTTAGGTTAGGTTAGGTTAGGTTAGGTTAGGTTAGGTTAGGTTAGGTTAGGTTAGGTTAGGTTAGGTTAGGTTAGGTTAGGTTAGGTTAGGTTAGGTTAGGTTAGGTTAGGTTAGGTTAGGTTAGGTTAGGTTAGGTTAGGTTAGGTTAGGTTAGGTTAGGTTAGGTTAGGTTAGGTTAGGTTAGGTTAGGTTAGGTTAGGTTAGGTTAGGTTAGGTTAGGTTAGGTTAGGTTAGGTTAGGTTAGGTTAGGTTAGGTTAGGTTAGGTTAGGTTAGGTTAGGTTAGGTTAGGTTAGGTTAGGTTAGGTTAGGTTAGGTTAGGTTAGGTTAGGTTAGGTTAGGTTAGGTTAGGTTAGGTTAGGTTAGGTTAGGTTAGG